>PVLD010018141.1:0-39843 GCA_004027595.1 Dinomys branickii | reverse complement strand
TGATTCAATTTTGGTAATTTGTACCTTTCTAGGAATCTGTCCATTTCTTCTGTATTTTCTATCCTATGGGAATACAGATTTTCAAAGTAGGTATTAATGATCTTTTGGATTTCTGTGGGATCTGTAGTGACTTCATCCTTTTCATTCCTTATTGCATGAATTTGAGATCTTTCCCTTCTTTTTTTGATAAGGTTGGCTAAGGGTTTATCAATTTTATTTATTCTTTTGAAGAACCAACTCTTTGATTCACTAATTTTTTGTAGAGTTTTCTTCATCTCAATTGCATTAATTTCTGCCCTGATTTTTATAATCTCCTCCCTTCTTTGGGCTCTTGGTTTGGCTTGTTGCTCTTTTTCTAAGAGTTTCAGGTGTATCATTAGGTTATTTATTTGCTCTCTTTCTGTTTTCTTTGTATATGAGTTCATTGCTATAAATTTCCCTCTGAGGACTGCTTTCATTGCATCCCACAGATTCCAGTAGGTTGTACTTTCATTTTCATTTATTTGTAGGTATTTTTTAATTTCTTCTTTAACTTCTTGTGTGACCCATTGGTTATTCAGGAGGTTGTTGTCTAATTTCCAAGTGTTTATGTGGTTTTTGGAGTTCCCTTTGTCATTAATTTCCAATCTCATTGCACTGTGGTCTGATAATATGCATGGGATAATTTGAATTCTTTTGCATTTAGGTAGATATGCTCTATGGGCTAGAATGTGGTCAATTTTACAGAAAGTCCCATGTGCAGCTGAGAAAAATGTGTCGTCTGATGTTGTGGGGTGTAACACTCAGTATACATCTACTAAGTCCATTTGTTCACACTTTTGGTTCAGGTCTGTTATTTCTTTGCTGAGTTTCTGTACGGTTGACCTGTCTCTTTGCATCAGAGGGGTGTTCAGATCCCCTATTACAATAGTGTTATTAGTTATTTGATTTTTCACGTCTTTTAAAATTTGACTTGTAAAGTTAGGTGCTCCATTGTTTGGTGCATAAATGTTTAGGATTGTTACCTCTTCCTCTTGTAGCTTTCCCCTAACTAGTATGTAATGGCCTTATTTATCTCTTTTTTTTTTTTTTTTCGGTACTGGGGATCGAACTCAGGACCCTGCGCTTGCTAGGCAAACGCTTATTCCACTGAGCTATATCCCCAGCCCCCTATTTATCTCTTTTGATTGTTTTTGATTTGAAGTTTACATTGTTTGCAAACATAATAGCTACCGCTGCTTTTTTCTGGGCACCTATTGCATGGAGAATTGTTTTCCAACCTTTAACTTTCAATCTGTGGATTTCCTTTTGAGTAAAATGTGTTTCCTGTATACAGCATATTGTTGGATTGTGTTCCTTAGTCCACTCTTCCAATCTTTTCCTTTTGACTTGTGAATTGAGGCCATTTACATTAATGGTTATAATGGTTATATGTTGGCTTATTCTAGTCATGTTATTTACTTGTTGTTGTTTTCCTTCTTTTGCTGACTGTTTACTTACTTGTTCTGTTTAGGGAGTTATTTCTATCGTTGTTCTTGGGATTGTGGTCTCTTTTTTCTCAGTCTAGAATATCTTTTAGTGCTTTTTGCAGTGCTGGTTTGGTACTCATGAAGTTCTTCAGTTGTTCTTTGTCGTGGAAATATTTTATTTCTCCATTGAATTTAAGGAATAGTTTTGCAGGATACATCAATCTGTGTTGGAAGTTGTTTTGTCTCAGAATGTGTAGTATCTCGTTCCAAGCTCTTCTTGATTTCATGGTTTCCATTGAGAAGTCTGCTGTGATTCTGATGGGCTTTCCTTTATAGGTGATCTCTTTCATTTCTCTAGCAGCTTTTAACATTGTGTTCTCTTGCTGGATATCTGGGATCTTGACTATGATATGTCTGTGCGTGTTTTTCTTTGGGTTATGGATCGTTGGGGTTCTATATGCCTCAATTAACTGTACTTTGGTATCTTTTACCTTGTTTGGGAAATTTTCTGCTATTATTTCAGCAAATATTCTTTTTATATCGTTTGTGAGATCTCCTGCTCTTTCACTCACTCCTATAACTTGAATATTATTTCGTTTTGCCTCATCTTGCAGCTGTTGGATTGATTTTTCTTGTGTCTTTGATGATTTTATGAGATCTTTCCTTTCATGCTCATAAGCTACCATGCTGTCTTCAAGGTCTGAAATTCTATCTTCGGTTTCATTTATGTGGTTCTGCAAGCTTTCAACGGAAGTTTTCAAATCCTGGCAATCCCTTTGGACCTGTTTCATTCTTGGTAATTGATTCCTAAATTGCTCTTGTAACATTTGCATTTGTTTCCTATTTTCTTCTAATCTTTTATCTATTTCTTCTCTATGTGTGTGGAACATTTCTTCCATTATAGTTTTCAGTTCATTTTTTGTCTGAGAGATCATTGCAGGTATGTGGCTTATTTCTGCTTTAAGCTCTTTTATGGCCTGTTGGAGTTGTTTCATTTCGGATGCAATCATTTCATAACTTGCAGGTATGTGGCTTCCTAGTTCCCCTGTATCCTCGCATTCAGGATTTGTTCTAGGTGAGGTTGAGTTCTGAGACTGCATTTTTTTCTTATGTCTTCCCATTTTTGGGTATCAGATTCAAAGTATTGAGCAATAAATTACCCAGGAAGTTCACCAGGCAAAGGTCTGCTGCAGAGGCTGCTCCAATGACTCCTTCTCTTCAGGAAAATGTCGAGCTTTCTGCTGAGAGTTCAGCTTAAAAGACTGTTCAGATGCTGGTTTTTCAGGTGAGTTACTCCCTACCGAGAGACCTGGGTGGGGTGTGTAAGACCGCTCCTCTGCCCTCCCAGGGTTCCCTGCAGGTATAGGGATGGATCTCCTCCCCCACTCGGTGATCCGGTCACGGGTGCAGATAACTCACCAGTTTTCGGAGTCCCTGCAGGCAGGAAGGTTCCAAAATGCCAGTTTTTTGTGCTATGCTCGCGATCCGCCGCTCCCCGCCAGTTCTGTTTCCTCGTGCTCTCCGGATCTGGGGCAAGGAGCGGGATGCTCCGCTCCTCTGTGCTCCTCGTGCCGCCTCGGCCATGGACTGCAGGCTGCTGAGGGCCTTGGCTGCATAGCCTGCCCGAGGCACGCGAGATCTGAGACTGCCTCGCGTTGCCGCTGCTAAAAAGCCGATTTTTCGCCAGAGTCGCTGGCGCGTTGAGCTGGTTTGGGAGGCGAGAGGGATGGAACTGGCTGTGCCCCCAGGGCGTTCGGACCCAGCCAAGCCACCTCCCGTCCGCTAAGCGGAGCGTCTCTGGTGCCCAGCGTTCGGGGCTTTCCCGCGTCTCACCACGGCAATTTGGGCCGCCCTACCGCGTCTCCCCCGGCAGCTCAGAGAAACACGTTCAGTTTTAACTTCCCAGCCGAGGTCCCGGCATTCGCACTCGCAAAGTCTGTCTCGAGCTGGTGGTGTCTATCAGGGAGGATCACTCCTTTGCTCTTCACCTGGTAGCCTTCTTTCCAGAAGTCTCTATTGCACCTTTTGGATCTGATTTACTCTTTCAGTTTCTCACACTAGGGAGACAATACAATGTTTACACATGAGATTCTGATTTATTCCAATTATGAGTATGGTCTCTAGTTCTGTCCATCTCCCTATAGGAGACTCAAGTGTATCTTTCTTTATAGCTGAGTAATACTCTGTCATATAAAAATACCACACTTTTTAATCATTCTGCGGTTGATGTGCATTTGGGTTGTTTCCAAGATTTAGCTACTACAAATTATGATGCTATAAACGTGTGTGCATATATCACTTTGGTATGATGTTTTCAGTTCTTCTGGGAAAATGCCCAGTGCTTGATGATTTTAATGTTTGTTGGTTTGCATATCTGTACGTCTCTTATTTCTAGTTATTTGGATTCCTTAGGTATATATTTTGGACACATTATATTTGAAGATTTTCAGTTATCATTTGTTTAAAAATTCTCTCTTTCTTTCCTCCTGCCCCTTTCTTGTTTCTTTCTGCAATCACCACAATTTGTATCTGGGTCAGGTTGATGGTTTCCCACATATTTTTTAGCCTTTTTTTTTGGTTAGATTGTTTTTCTTGTTGTTGTTTTCTTTCTGTTCCTAAGACTCTCCTGTTTGGTCAAATGCACCTTTGAATGCCTGCCATAGTTTTCTTCATTTTAGTTATGGCCATTTCAACCTCCACAATTTATTTTTCGTTTCTTTTTAGGATTTAAATTTTAATTGATATCTCAATTTTGTTCTTCATTTTAAACTTTCTGCATGTCTTTCTATGGTTCTCTTAGCATTTTAAAACAGATTTCTTAAAAAGCCTTTTTCTAGCCAGCCTATCATCAATTCTTTGGGGGAGGGGTAGATTTTAATTCTCTTTCCTTTGAAGTGGTCTTATCTTTTGCCTGTATGGTTTGTGATTTTTCTCTTGAAATCTGGATATTTAAACTAATAGTGTAGTAACAGTAAATCTGATTTTCTCTCTTCCCTAGTTGTGTTTTTCAATTTCTTCCATACATAGGGTTGCTTCTCAGTATTCTAGCCTTCAATCTAACAATTAAAATAGAAGAAAAAGAGGAGAAGAAGGAGGGTGGGGAAGAGATGCACTGCTTTCACACCCTGTGGAAGCTATTTCATCCACTCTGTAGGGATTACAAGAACACTGGCAGTTGTGTCTGTTTCTGATCACCAGTCTCAGGTATTGGGGTATCTTTTCTCCTCTGACTCTTACATGATGCTCCAAAAATATCTATAACTTCTGCCATGGGAGTAAAGGGTGGGTCTTGGTAACTACTCCTGTGGAGACATAATTATCTGAAATTAACTCCACGTTGTGGTTCAGGCCTCCCCTCATAAATTACAATCTTTTAGTAGACTTCACCTTTCAAAAAGGCATATTTAATACCAATTTGGTGAATGTGATTATTCTGGATATAGGCTGATATATAGCTGGTGAATCATATTTTGTAATTCTCCTAGAAACCCCTCTTGTATGTAATTTCCAATATTGCCTTAAACATATTCAAACTGTAGGAGTAACACAATTTTCTTTGAAAAGGTTTGCTGTTATAAAGACTGACCTTACTTGAAGCTATAATATAATTTAGGAGAATGTGGTCTCTTACTATCAAGCCTTTTATTGTATTAACTTATTGTATTAATATGCTTAATTATCCTGATTAGTTTTTAAATGTTGTAGTAATCATGAACTTGTTTAATAAATCCCAACTAGAAATGATGTATCATATATATTACATTGTGCTAAATATATTTTGGTCATATTTTATTCATGAAACATTTCTCTGTAATGTTCCTTACCTTAAATCTCTGTCAAGTTTAGTGTCTAGGTTGAATTGTCCTCACATAATAAGTTGAAATGTATTTTCTCTATTATTTCCTGAAAGAGTGATTTTATACTAGTCTGGTAATTAAACTGTTTCTATCACATTTTGACACATTTCAGCAGTAAATCATTGAGACTGGGTCATGCCTTCCTAGAAAAGTTTTAGTAAAAGTCTATTTATTTCATAAATGTACAGAATGCAAATATTTCATATCTCACTTTAGTAAGACTGATTGATTCATTTGGTGCTAGGGATTGAACAAGTCCTTAAAAATGCAAAAAATGCTGTTCTATCAGAGTATATCCCCAGTCCAGTAAGTTTTATTTTTAAGAAATTTTTTCCTCTTATGTAAGTAGTCGAGCATGTTAGCATAAAATTGTTACTAAAAGAATTATCTTATGCTTTTCATACTATATAACTGTAATAATCAGTTATTTTTAAAACTTACACTTCCCTTTTTCTTCTTTCTTTTCATTATTGTTCAGTACTTACCCAAGTCATTTATATTTTTGAGCAATCAAGTTTTGATTTATGAAATTATCATTATAAGTGGTATTTAATTATGCTCATAAACTGTGTGTTAATATATACTTGTATTATATGTTTAGAGAGTAGAAAGCCATCCACATTCACTAAGCAATAGGGTATTTTTACACTGATTTGATTAACAGTTTGAATGTGAATTTTAAATTGCAAATTAATATAACCTGATGTTCAATAATCAAGCGATTGTAACAGTTCAGAAGGGAGGGAGTTAAATTGTATTGGAATCAAGTAGTAGAAGCAAAAGTTCCGCAATGAGTGCAAATGTAGAAGAAAATCTGCATAAATAAATTGGTGTAACAACTGAGCATCTTGGTGTTAAAACACAAATAACATTTGCAAATGCCAGTGAAGTCTGAAAGAAAGCAATATTAAAAATGAATCCAAGTAAAGCAATTGTTCTTTAAGTGGCTAGGTAATTGAGGTCCATCTGTTTTCTTGCTTACGTTGTCTGGAGATGGTGTTCTGCTAAGTTTCTATCAGTCTTTCATTTGCTTTTCTGTCAGAACAGTTTATGTTTAGCTGTAAATAATTATCTTTTATTCAGAAAAATAGCATTTCGAGAAGTCGTCAGACATACAGATGACTTACACACAGAAGAGAAAGTCATCTAAATTGCCCACAAGTTTTGTAAATTACAAATTTAAGTGCCAGGTAACAAATTGTTTAAGTTAATTTTCTATGTGGAATAAATTATGTAAAAGTTATCAGTTATATAATTACAAGGGCCAATGGAATGGGACCTGTGTTTTACACTTGTATATGCTTAACGGAGTGCTAATGTTCTCCTCAATAATCCTTAATCTATGGTGGTTCTACAGAAAAAGCTTTAAATGGCTTACATATGTTCCCCTCAGATAGCAATATATATTATTTCAGTAATGAAATGTTGTAAAATGTGCTTTATATTCTTTTTGATTAAAAGGAACTAATTTTAAGTGTATGATTATTTCAGAGAATACAAACTGAACCCCATTGAACATTTTAAACTAAAGGTTTTCTCATTTTTAACTTTTTCTATTTAATTTTCATAAGAATTACCTTTATTTTTGTTACAGCTGGAGTTGCCACTACTGACTGAAAAAAATCTGTCTAGATATTTCTCTTTTTATAATATATCTACTTCCATTTCCATATTTAAATTAAATCTTAAGGGTTTCTTTCTTTCTTTCCTTTGGTGTATGATTGAACTGAAAGTTCAAACAAGTGATTCACTGTCAAGGAATAGGTTACTGGTTTATTAATATTTTTACATTCTCCTTAGGCAAACATTGAAGGTATTGCCATTAAACAAAGGATTGAGGAATAAACTTCTACTGATACAAGAAATATCGTTGTAATCTGGGCAATAGCATTATTTTAAGGATTTTTAGAAAAATATTTATTACTTATCTGACTAGATCTTTTAATCTAACATTAATCATAGATTATTAAGCTATCTTTAAAATGGACTTACTTCACTTGAATTTTAAATAGCTTTGAATTTCCTATTAAAGAATATCATTATTATTATAAAGAATACTTGCAGTAATCTTGTGGGCAGAAAGTTGTGTTTTTGAAACAATTAAAATAATAACATTTTTAAAAAGGAGATACTATCATAAATGTTATTCCTATTGTTGACTTGATCATTTATTATGTTTATCTAAAAGAGTTGAACATTATGCATGCATTTCTGATAATAACTATAAAAGCTATATACACAGAACATTGACCAGGTAGAGAGATAGTAAAATGCATGTATTGTGTTGAAGTATATCATGTGTCACATAATTTTATAATATTAGGAGTACATATGAAGGTAAATTTTTCTTGGGAAAAATGAAAAATTTTACTCCATGGACATCCACAGCCTGTTACTTTGATCATAAGAGATAAACAGCAGAGCAGTGATGGAAGAAAGATTACTACCTATCAATAGAGAATGGGATGGGCCTCTCTGAAATGTTGCTTAGGAAAGGTCTCTGTCCCCTTTCACTTCCCACTTTATTAGCATATTATTTACATGAGTTTGGCCAGGTTAATTATATCCTTCATGCTTCTGCTTCTCTGTGTGTGTGAAAATGGGATTACTACTATTACCTACAAATTAAGATATTTATGAGAATTCAGTGAAATGGTATCTATAAATCACCTAAGTTTTGAGAGAGACCATTTCTATACATAAATAATCAACTATCAGAGAAGCCAATCCCATTTAGAATATTATCAGAAAGATTACAATATTTGGGAATAAATTTGATCAAGTAGAAATATATATATATATATATATATATATATATATTGTAAAATATTGATAAAATAAATTGTAGAAACAATAAAATGGAAAGATGTCATGTTTAGATATGGAAGGATTGATACTGTAAAATAATGTGTCCTTACCAAAGCAATCTATAGACTCAGGTAATTTCTGTCGAAATTCCAGTGGTGCTTTTGGTGGATAAACAATGTTAAAATTTTTATGGAACTATGAAAGACTGCAATTAGCCAAACAACCCCAAGAAGCACAAAGCTGGAGGCATGATCTGAGATCAGCATGTCCTACTGGAGATTCAAGTGGTAATGCTGAGTAGGTCATATGATATGTATCTTGATTTTTTGAAAAATTTTAAATTGAAGATAAGTTATATATATAAGTGGTATTTAAGGCAGTAAAGCTAGGTAAAATTGCCAATAGAGTCAGTCTAGTTTGATAAGAGAGAGAACACAATAAGGGATTTTATGTAGAACAAACAGGATAGTTATTTTAGAATGTTCTCTGTGGTGGTGCAGAAAGAATGATCAGCCTTTTCTTTAGTCCCGGTTTTATATCTTTAACGTGTAAGTCAGAAAATAGACATAAGTACACTTTTTCCTGAGATAATTTGACAAGTATTTGGGGGAACACTGGTTATGAATTACATTGCTGATCAAATTTTCTATCAATTATTTCTTGATGCAATATTTCAAACAGTCATTTTTTTAAAAAAAATAGACATTTGTTATCTCACAGTTTCTGCAGGTCAGGCTTATCTTAGTCCTGTAATTCAAGGTATCTCCCAAGGTTGCATTTAAAATGTCAGTGAGGCTTATATTTTCACATGAAAGTTCAATTTAGCAAGAATCTTCCAGTTTCCTACAAGTGATTGTCCTCAGTTCACTTTCTTGAAGGTAGCTGAACCATTTTTCTCTGCTTATTTGCCAGATGGTCACCCTGTTTCCTACCATGGAAGCTTCTCCTGATTGTTCCATCAGAGCAAGCACTTGGGAAGCAAATAGAAGAGTGTGTGTATGTGTGTGTGTGTGTGTGTGTGTGTGTGTGTGTGTGTGAAGCATCTCTGTAATCTAATTCAGGAAGAGTTATCCCACACCTCTGCCATACTCTGCTCATTAGAAGCCAACAAGTAGTCCCAGACTACATTCAAAAGAGATTGAACAGGGAAGAAATACTAGGAAATAGGATCATTGAGTGGCCAAACCTTGAGCTGCCTACCATATGATCCAAGTTACTAAATGGAGCATAAATATTACTGAATATTCTTATTAACAAGGTTAAATTAATTCCCAAAGCTGCCCAACAGATTCCTAGGAACATTATTTTTCCTTTCCCTAGACCATTTACTTGATTCTTGATGTTGCAATTAAAAATCATAATTATTTTACTCTACTTAGTTCTCTGTGATTAGGTGTTGGTCAACACAGGATTTCAAAGATCTTATTTATGAATAAGAACTTCTGGTTCAAACAATTTTTTCTTATAATTTTTATGAAGATCCTTTCTGTATATTTGTTAGAAATTGTGATTTATCATTGAGATATTTAGCCACTTTTGAAATAAATGGACATATGTGTATGAATTCACACAACAGAAAGTAGAAAATTATCTGAACTTATTGGTAGAACATAAGATAATCAGTTGCAGTCATTTAGCAAAAACCCTTTTCTCACTATTTCTCAGGCCATAAATATAACATACATTCGCACATGCTTCTTTCTCACAAGATTTTTTAAAACTTTGAAGAATTTAGGTTACGCTAAACAATGGACTTTGTCAATAAAAGCTCTATTTTTCAATGCAAGAGCCTGCAAAATCTAGTTTTATAACATTGCTTTTTTTTTTTTTTTTTTTTTTTTTTTTTTTTTTTTTTTTTTTTTTTTTGCCTGTGATCTAAAAGTTCTCTTCTCTGCTCATTTCTGTTTGTCACTTCTCTGCTGCCCCCTTGTTTCAAGTTCCCACCACCAGCAGCTCGGATAATTTCCTCCCAGCCCAACATCTGGTTTCTGCCACCAAACTTTCTTCTATGCAACAGCCATACACAGATGCAAGTCTAATGATCTCTAATTACCAGGTTTGGCTTGCATTTGCATCTCAGTTGGTGACAGACTGGAGGAAAATTTGAATAAAATACCTACACTTATATAACGATTTTCATCATGTCTGTTTTACTCAAAAGCCTTTTGAACTCTACTATAGAGATGGTTACCATAGCTGCACCACTGTAGTTGCTAAACACTAAATAGTAGTGGGACTAATAACATTGCTGCATGAGAACATAAGGTAGGTAATTTAAAAATCATCAATAAATTGTAATTTAAATGTATAACTTAATTGTAAAAATTACATTGGAAGGTAATTGCAGAATCATAAAGCTTAAACTTCCATTAGTTTGACAATACAGTTGGGAAAAGTTACATTGCTATGCATTTATCTGAAGTGAGAGTGTTCCTAAAAGAAAGAACATTGTAGATGATGATATATTTCTAAACATTTGAATTATGTATGCTTTAACAATATCTACAAAGGTCATTTTACTTTCTCTATGCTTCTTAAGAATATACTTTGAGAAATGATGTATTGTATACTATTCTCAAACACAAATAGTTGTAGATCTAAAATGCTGGTATGATTATAAGACAGCATTCATGCTTGAGGGATTGACCAAGACAAATGCGATTTATAAAGTCCTTATGAATAATGGGTCCAGGTTCAGTATAATAAAACAAGGTGGCGTATTGAAGAAAGTGTGTTATATAATAAATATTTTAAATATACTGTAACTGACAGCAAGAAAAAATAGCAAATTTCCATCAGTATATGATCCTTTGTTTCTTTTAAAAATAGAATCTTCCAATTACTAGAGGATACTTGCAAACACAATTTGTTTAACTGGCAGATTTAATTTATTTTATTTTATTTTGTCTTATTGAGATACAGTCTCACTATACATATCAGTCTGGCCTTAAATTCACATTCTAACCCAAGCTAGCCTCAAACTCTCAGCAATCTTCCTCACTCAGGCTCCAGAGTGATGGGATTACTGGTGTGTGCCACCATGCCCAACCATATCATATTAACTCTATAAGAAATTTCCCAATAGGCATCTAAGTTAAAATTTTTAACTCTTTGATTACATCATTGTCCCAAAAATGAAACAGTTCCCCAAAACATGCTATTACTTTTCTTAAACATATCTAAGCCAATTCATGTTGGAATATGTGAGAAGTGGAATACTCTGTGCTAACTCTTGCAATATTTCACTGTAAACACTTTCTTTCCTACTTTTCCACATCTACCTATTCTTTACATTGCCATCCCCAAACTTCTGGGCCCTTCACTGCACCTTTATCTTCACAAGCTGCTCTCTCTCTGGCACACTACCTGGTCTCCAAGGTCTTTTTCTAAAAGTTGGGTGGAAGCCTTCCTGACCTTACAACTCTTGCATTCTGCGTGCATCTAAATCTAGTACCACATGGATGACACCAGGATCTGTCAGCAGCCAGCCTTTCTTCATTCTTGGCTGTAGAGCTTCAGTGCCTGCATCACCGAGCACTCTGAACCCAATCCTGAGAAAAATTCTCTAGACCACCCAATTCTGGAACATGGTACTCTAGAGCTTCCTTCTTTAAGCAAATAGTTTCACCTTTGCTGGTCTGAGGCTAAGAGACTAGAGATCTGCTATTTCTTGTGATGCTTTCAGGCCATCTTTTCCATTGTTCCATTCCTTCTCAGCAGCTATGTTCTCTGCTACTCTATCTTTGCAGTTCGCAGCTTTACTGGAACTTCCTTTCTAGCCAAACTCACGAAGTTTTAGATCATTCTGATCGGCTCTTTGTTCTCAACTTTCAACATTTGGCTAAAAGCCCAGACGTGGGTAAAAGCCCCCAATCAGTAGTTATGCCACTGCCTCAACTTTATATTACCTGGAAATTTCTTCTGCAAGATTAATTAATTTGCAGCTCTTAATCTCAGTCTCAGGAAAAGTCTCTGGACATGACCAAAATATAGACAAACTTTTTGTCAAGGGATGATAACACACATCACCTAGAGTCTAACAGCCAAGGCAGTGCCTCTCAGCAGATACCTCCCAAGCCTGGTCTTTAAAACCAGTATTTCTATCAGCATTCTGGTCTTATCTTTGACCAGGATCTCCCATCAAGTACAGATTAAGGTATGCTAGGGCTGCTTCTTCAGCTGGCATCAACAAATCTTGTGAGTATTCTCACAAGCCAGTTCCAAAAGCTCCTGAACCACACTGTTAGGTATGGTCACACCAATGATGCCATTTCTCTGGTAGCATAGACGGTATCAGTCCCTGCTTACTAGGGAAACAGATTAAATTCAAAATTTATACACATATGAGAATTTGCAATATTGTTTTACAATGGCCACCCAGAATGGCAGGTATGGAAGAGTACAAGAAGTCTGTCTGTGAACTGGAAAGCCAAAGAATCCAGTTGAAAGCATGCAGCCCAGTGTAGTGTCCTGTGCAAATCTGTATCAGGAGCCCCAAGGTTTTGTGATGGAAGGCTGAAGAGTGTGTGCCAGAGGCTGAAGAATCTGCAGTGGAAACCTTTAGAGTCTGCTGAAAGCCAGAAGATGACACCCAAAGTAAAGGTGAAAACAGAAGCTCCTCTGAAGAAACAGAAGTGGTCCTTCCTTCTAAAAATTTCCTTTTTATTCCATTCAGGTGGCAAGCCAATACAGGGTGGGTCTGCTGTCTTCAGTAAACCCCTTTGGCCAGGTTCAGAACTATGTTGATCCAATTTAGTTGGACATGTCTTACTCAAATTGACAGGATGAGCTGTCACATATGCAAAGCAGGCAATAAAAAGTAGCTACTGTGAAGATGATGACAACGGCAAGGAAGGGAAACAGCGATGACATCAACAAAAAGGTGAAACTCTTTTCTAGTACAAGCTGAAAGTACTTAAGAAAAAGGGGCATGTGAGATCAGGGGTAGAAAGCTGTGGCACTTCTATCACATGGGTGCTTAACTAAATACTAAATGGATAATACATCTCGATTAGGGTGAGGCTCTGAGTACTTTTTTCACTCATGTACATGCTACACATCAGGTAAAATTTAGCAGAGATAATATATTATTGATTTTAGTGCCTTGTAGACTTATGAATACAGTTCCAAAGATATTCTTATAAGGTTGTTTTTTTAAAAAGACATTCATTTTAAGTTCTGAAACTTACATCTATGATTAGGGCTTCTCTTAATCTCTAAAGGTCCTGTTGTTAAGTTCAGTGAACAATTGAAATCTGTTGATTAACTTAGTGAATTGTACCTTTATTGCTATATGTCCACTGGGAGATTAATAGTGGTCCCTTTTTATTCCTCTTCTGAGTCTCTTGGGTGGACTTACTTGACATCTTACTACAACTTTGGCTGACTATGACCTATAACCAATACATTATGGAAGTTAGATTTTATTACATGGTGAATTTGAGCATCAAAACAAAGCAAGACAGTTATTTTGCATCCTTTGTCCTGAGCTTGACTGGGAGATTATTGGTCTATAGCATGAAATCTCAATTCAGATAACTATAATAAAAATAGTAGATTTTTGCATAGTGCCTACAATTTTCAAATACCTGTCATTCACGCTTTATAACAATCCTGTAGAATATTCAACTCTCATTCAGCTAGGAGACCACCCTCACTGCGAACTGAGTACTGGAGGACAAGCTCTTTAACTTTTCAGAGCAAAGATAATATATTATTTTAGTCTCCTGCTAAATTCAAATCATTTAACCTATGGTTTGGTCAGGTACACAGAAGCACTCTGAGAGTGTTTTATAAATCAGAGCTTCTACTTATTGAGGACATTATAAGAATTGAATGTGAAGTCAACTGACTAGGAATTCATCAAAGAAAGTTGATGAGAAATGGCAGAAGTAAGGACAAACGGGAGCCCATGAGAAGTCTTTGACACTAAACTTGAATGTGCACACTCAGTTATCTGCATTGACCACCCAGTACCCCAAGCCTGAGTGTTGTAGCTGACCTGCTGAATAAAGGGTGCCTGTCAGAACATTGCTGTACATATACCTGGCTGGAGATAGAGAGAAGCTAAAAGATACTGCTGAGAACCGTACAGCAGGAACAATTCCAGACTCAAACATAGGTCAATATAATTTCCAGAGGACCAGAGACAGTTTATATCATCTGGAAGGGTACTCAGCTTCACACAGTTTCAGAGTATAAAAATGACTGTAGCTTCATTGCCACATGGATTTCATTCCGTTTATTTTGGGGACAACTCTCTTCCAAAATCAACAGAGAAGGGAACATCAGAGATGACCCATGGAACATCTTTGTGAAGGTGAGGGTAATTGGTGAATACAGAATCCTTGGTACAGTGCTGGCCATGGAGTGAATGCCTCAATGATTATTAAGCTACACAAAGAAAGGTGGTAATCCAGAAAGGGAGTTTTATAAAATTAAAATATTCTACAGTTTCAGATAAAGGCAATGTTTACCTTCAGGAAGCTATTTCTTTGGAAGAAGGCCTTTAGAAATCTTTTGTTTCAGAATATAAGTTCTCCTGGCTAGTTTTGGGATGGGAATCATGGAACAAAAAATGATTACAATATTGGTGTGCCTAATAAAATGAGGGAAATATTTAATTTCTGTGGAGAATCTGTGTAAAGAATGGAGACCATAGGATAGGAAAAAGTGATATTCTATGGAAGTATAAGATACAGAGGAATATATGTGAAGAAAAATACCCTGAACCAGTGAAATTTCCCTAGAAACATCATTGCCTAATGTTCACTTTGAAGTGTTATTTTTTTAACCCATGTATTACCTAAACATTAAAATTTCCACTATATGTGATCACTTACATTATTAGTCTTTTGGAGGGAATTAAAGAAGAAATATATCTCTACCACAGGCTGAAACAGTTTACCAATGGTGAAGAAACCAGGAGACAGTTAAAATCCAGGTGGGAGGCCAGTCCAGGTGAAAAATCATTGCTAACGAAACTGCAGGGTGTCTGCACTGTAGGATGAGTGTGGTCCTGGGCTTTGTTATGTTCTTGTGCTGCCTGTATTTCCTTTTTGTCTCTATAGACTTGGTCTTGTGGTGGACACTGTGATACACTCATGAGTTTTCCTCTCCAGGACTGAGACTCTCTTTCCTCAGGTGTTCACATCTCACAGGGCAGTCCTTGTCTCAAATTTGTGCTCAAAAGAAAGAAGTTGAGTCATCTAGTCCATGTTTTGTTATAAAGAAAGTGTGTATCCTGTGGCTCATTCTCATTTGAATTGACATGTGAGACCACTTTAGATCAAGTGCTTCCTTTGGGTCTGTGAAACCACTTGCAGATGCTGCTTCTCTGTTTAACTTTCTAAAGGGCACTTCAGTGAGGTCACTTTCCACTAAGCTTCCTTTGCCCAAGTTCCTGCCTCAAAGTCTTCTCCCTGCAAAGAGGATGTTAGCACAGCTCACAGAAGAGCCAACCCTGCAGAGCTGGAAATGCAGGATTTGAGATCAGCAATTCCTAGTAGAGACCAGTAATACAATTTAACATCATCATAATCATCAACCTCAACTAAACCACTGCATTATTATTCATGAGCCAAGTATAGAAGAATCTACTTTGTACTAAAGACCAAAAAAAAAAAAAAATTAATCACTAGGGCCAATATCTCCGTGCTACACAAAGAATGAATTCAGCATAAATTTTATAAATCCCCAATAACTTCAAAATGCTATAAAAATGACAAATATTTAGCACTATCTATTAGTAGTAGCTAATGCTCATAGTTTGTATCATATACTATTTTAACATTTTAAGTATATAATATTAAATATTTTCATGTCCTTCTCAAATTCCTTCTTGTTGACTAGAAAGAACAATAAAATAGCCAGGGGCAGCACGTATCAAGGGTGATTGCACTGGTGAATTATTCCACAAGCCTAGAGGTCTGGATGTTTTAGGGTAGAGTCCACTACTCTTAAAGTCTCCTGCATTAGAGACAAATAAGCTATGATATCATATAAGTCACTGAATATTTATATTTCATTATAATAGCAGCTTAAATTACTGATCTTCATCTAATATTCATCACCAGTAAAACTAGCATGAGAACTTGGGTATATTCGTGCAAAAACTCCCTGATCTTTGTAAACATATGCCATATTTCTTCTCCAGATTTTGAAAGCTACATAGAGAAGTTTTCCAAATGACAGGCCCCTTCCCCCTTGACTCATGACTGATAGTAATAAAAAAAGGAAAAGGATATCCTTTTTACAGTAATTAAACTTTATCTGCTCCTTAAAGATGACATTGCTAATAGTCGCGGATTCACATACAGTGCCGTTTGTAGTTATTCTTTACAATTTAAAGTAGTATTTTTGCCTCTGAAAAATGTAAGTACAAAAGCCAGACAAACAATGAGGTACGCCATTAAGGATTTACCATGTCGGGCTGGGGATATAGCTGAGTGGAATAAGTGCCTGCCTAGCAAGTGCAGAGTCCTGAGTTCGATCCCCAGTACTGCAAAAAAAAAAAAAAAAAAAAAAAAAAAAAAAAAAAAAAAAAAAAAAAATGCATTAAGGATTTACCATGTCATAGCTTAAAGGACTTGTCTTTAGCAAACATCCAAGAATTAATGTGGGTAGTAGTCAATTACATGCTGTAATTTATTAGAAAAAAATCCACTGTTTCTCCACAAAATATATTGCACAGATCTTCTTTTAAAGAGAGAGAGAAAAACAATCACCCTAAAAATGAATGAGGTAAGCACAGACAGTTGAAAGTTCCAGATGACCTACTTTGATCCTTTCAACAGGTAAGGCATTTAAGTGGAGCTGGCAATCCTCTGTTTAACTTTTTAAAGTGAGAATAAGAAATGGAAATGAGGTTCAGATACTAAGTGTCTTGAGGCACTGCATCTTTTCAGTTAGATATTCTGATTTGTTTCTATGCAAAAATTTAAAACGAGGGGAAGTCGTATAACATACTTGATGGGTTTTTTTGTTTGTTTGTTTTTTGTCTAAATTTACAGCTTCATGTGTGTGTTTAAGCAGGATGTGGTTGTGCACACCTGTAATCTTAATGCCTTAGAAGACTGATCGAGGATTCTGAGTTCGAGCCCAGTCTATGGAATTAGGTAACTCAGACCTTGTCTCAAATTTAAAAATTGAAAGAAAGGGCTGAGTGCATAGTTCAGTGTAAAGACGCTGAGTTCAACTCACACAGTACTGCTAAGGAAGAAATGCTAATTTTAAAGGAAAGAAAGTAAGATTCTAGAGGCCATGACATGGGTCAAATCCAGTTACTAGTCAGTTGTTGTGATAACATTTTTCTTCACATTCTATCAGTTATTAGTTATTTACTACTTGATACTGATTAGTGTGTAAAACGATTTTGTTGAATGTTTACACTTTTAAAAAATTGAAACATTTAAGACAAATAATTTTTCTTATCTAGACTTTTAAAACAGCAAATGGTCCACTGTTAGTCAAGCATCCACTTTATTAGTCACACAACCATTCCTATGATGGCACAACTTTCTTGCTCATCTGTCTATGCTTCTTAACCAGACATACACTGTTTTGCAGTATATTCTGTATCTCTGTCGGGAGCATATATGTATTATTTCCAATTACAATATATGTAATAATACAAGATTTGTCACTGAATGCTCATAATTAGTACTGGAAAAGTTAATACTGGGCATATACATTGCCTGTTACAGAAATAATTTTATGTCAGTAATATTTAATAGCAACAAAATTTATTTTTATTAATTAATGCTAAAAATATTCTCCTTTGGTATAACTGAAGAGCTTATTGCTAATGAAAAGAAAGTATTTGCACATTTGCTATTGGTCAGTTACACATTAAAATACAGAATGTTCATAGAAATACAGTATTTGCATAAAATAAAAGCTTCAATTTAGACTTATGTAAAAACTGTGCAATTGGTTATAAATCAATTTTTAATTATTCTATAACACAGCAATGAAATGTCTTCTCTAAAATATTTTGTTTCAGTAAACAGTGACACCACATACTTCCAGGTGCTCCAGAATAAGACAAAATCATAAGCCTTTATGTTGCCTATGCCACTCCTTTATTGCCCTAGCCATAGTTGATATTTTATATCTACTTGATGATTTCATGATGTAGCATCCTTGACTAGGTTGTGAGTTCTGTAACATAAAGACTGATGCCTTACTAGCTTGTGGTTTAGTGTGACATTTCCAACAGAAAGTGGAGCATAAAGCAGGAATAAATAGTTAGCTAATGCACTATCCTGATAATTTCTCCTACAACTCTACTTTTGACACTTTGTGTCCTCTTATAAACAGCATAAAATGATTAAACCAAGCTGAAGTGTACTGCAAGGTGACACCAGTGAGAATATTTAAGAAAAATTATCTTTCATCTGTATGATGAATAAAAACTCCATGCTCTGGTGAGACTAAGAAGAAATTCTTACTATAACTCCAGTCTAGCTACGTAACTAGGCTTTATTCTCTTTGGCAAGTAACTGAGATATACTGGAAATCTGCTTTTGCAGTTAAAACTATAGAGGGTGGCACTGACTGTTAATTCTCTCCCTGAGCACCAGGATTTCCTCTTCTGTAAACCAGTGGTTCATTGTAAGCAGTATACCTGAGTAGGCAGGTTTGAGCACTTCACTTGAACTACCATAATCCCATCCTTCCTTGATTCATCTTTGAAATCCTCTGATAGCATGTATAAATGCTTCTGGAATGAAGGTTCCTAGGCTCTTAAAATGACTAGAAATGATCTAAAGCTCATTTTCATCACCTAAAGTGATAATTATGATACACCTAACACAGTAACTTTAACTTCTTGTTTTAACAACAACAAAAACTGAACATTTGCAATGGAAACGTACACATAAAATTTATGTGGGTATTGTGTGAATTACACTAAAGTGCAAAAACCATTATGAAACGAATATTAGACTATATTTTTTAAATGGGCGGGGACGGAGTAGAACTGTAAAACCCTAAGGAAGGAAAGGGCAAAGGACATCATATTCCTCCTAACCTTATTCATTTGACACTTATTCTGAAAGGGACATAAAGGTTAACAAGTGATTCTATATCATTTATACATAATCTGGGCATACATATTCATGCTGTGCTCTTACTATTCAGCATTTCCTGGTAGTATCTCTTAAATTTCTAAGGATCAGCATTTGAAGTCATTTTGATGTCTAAAAATATGCAGTTTGTGCTTCATTACTGTGTAGAAGACACTCTGCTTTTCCAATACTGAGGGAAAAGAAGCAGCAGTATCCAGGGTCTGACTTGCTAACAGGAATTCACATGGTTCTCTCAGTGAAGATGAAAGTTTCTGTTGGATGTAGGAGCAACGTCTTACAGGTCCCATATGTCTAAAGTCAGAGAATCGTAATTGTGCTATGTTAGCTGAGAAGGATCAGGAAGCACATATATGCAAGGAAAATCAACCAGAAAAGCAAAGTGGACATTCTCCTTCTTATTATTACAAATAATCTTAATATAATCAACTTTAGTAATTATGATACCCTATTTACCTGAGTAGAAACAAAAATAAATACCTTTCTAAATTTTTTTGGTGTGGGGAGGTTAATGGGAATCAAACTCAGGACCTTGCATTTGCCAGGCAGGTGCTTATGTCACTGAGCTATGTTCCCGACCCCTAAGAAATACTTTATGAAACTTATTTTGTATGTAGCTAACTTAATAGAGAAGCACATTAACAACAATGGAAGCATTTCCTATATTTATGTGTAGATTTTGACAGTCCCAAAGCTTGTAACTCTATAAGTGGGGAAGATTAGAAACTGACAATGTCATATTCATTACTGGATGAAATGACATTGGTATTGTTCTTTGTTGATCTCTCTAGTATAGAGTGAATGAAATGACACTTGGGGTCAAAACATGTACAGAAAGCCACTGACTAAGGTATTTCCAGGTAATAATACTGAGTATTTTCACAAGGGAATATAGTTCAGCGGAATCAAATACATCAAGCATGTAGGAGGCCTTGGGTCAATCTCCAGCACCCAAATTTACGAAGCTCACTTGGGCATTCATGGAATGAAAGCTGAAGAAACTAAAACATAAACAACAGCATGAGGTTGAGAATAGAACCTTGGATTTCTAAATATGAAACATAAGTTTGATCACACTACTGCTAATTGCCAAAAGTACGTTCTTGAGAATTTAACCTCTGTTAGTTATTGTCATCAATTGTAAATAGAGACATGACCCCAAACTCCTATGATTAAAGGAAGGTCATATGTGGTGGCAGATAAGCTTCTGAAACTTTATTTATTAACCCACAAAATACTTTTGTTCCTCAAGTCTGCACTGTTGTTAGGATCGAATGGCAAGATCATGTGAAATCCTAGTCTCGACAGATTTAATTCTGAGAGGAATAGATTTTAAATAACAATAATGAGGATCAATCTGTGACAGTAATGACAACTGATGCAAGACATTCAAAGGAAAGTCCAGAGGAAGGCGATGGATAACACTTGATACTTTGTTGCTAAGAAACGAAACAAGATGTTCAAAGGGGGTGGGTGGAATTAGTAGGGATAATCACAAAGCACAAGTAGAGGAGTGAAGAAAGGTCCTCCAGGGTGATTTGTGTTTAAATCTGATAAAATAGTGAAAGTTAACTTATAAGGTTTAGAAAAGTGGAGAATCAGCTAACACCCAAATGAAGGAGGAGCACAATATATGGTGTGCTAAGGAGAAAATACCTGTGCCTTCTCCAAACTAAGTGTAACACCATGTAATTAGGGTATTGTGTGAATCACCTTTCTGTTACTATAACAAAATACCTGAGATAAATCCACTTCCAAAAGAAAAAGTAGTTTAGCTCAAGGTTTCAAAGGTTCAAATCCACAATGAAGTATTTCCTCTTTCTGCTTTGAATTATGGTGAAGCAGCATACACTGGCACAGATCTTGGGGTGGAACAAGACCATTCACTTCATATTTGGAATCAAGTACATGAAGAAGAAGGCACTGGAGTCACAGTATCCCCTTCACGTGCACATGCCCAGTGAGCAGAGCACCTCTTAATGGTTCAAACTTCTCTCCGTAATACACATTCTGGAGACCAAGTCTTGAGCACATGGGTTTTGGAGGACAAATATCCAAATCATAACTATGCAGAGAGCAAGCAGAAGATGAAGAGTAGTCTGCGGCTGTAGGTTAAGCTTTTGTTTATTAAAGTAAGATCCTGGGTCATAACAGGCTTCTATGAGAAGAGTTGCATTGTCAGAATCCAGTTGAATAAACTATTCCAAGAATGCACGGCAGGTGACAAGCACAGCTTCACAAGACCAGACAGAATTTGATTGCAGGAGTTCCTTCTGAGACATGGTGGTAGAGCACTCTGAACTAGTGGAAAAAGAGGAGAGGATTCACTGTAAGCAAAAATCATGCTTTTTCTGGTAACCATGCTCTCCCAAATCTCAAATGACACAAATCATGGTATTTATAATTTCACACATACTATATATATATATATATATATATATATATATATATATAATATCAAACCTATTAGAGTGTGACTTGATTTTTCCAGTTATGTCATTCACTTAAGAGCATTGACTGTGAAAGTGGTACCAACAATTTGGGTATGAGGCATTAAATTTATGAAACTAAGAAAAAACTAATTTGCCTACATTGCTAGTTGAACTTGGGCCCTTCACACTGAACTAAACCCACAATCTATTGTTAAAGAATCTCACTAAGTTGCCCACACTGGCTTCCCAGTTGCATTTCTCCTGCCTGAGGTCCCCTGGAGCTGGCATTGCAGGCAGGTACCACCATGTCCATCAGAAATCAACTTTATCTGCAAGTATATGTGTAATTAATTATTTTAAGAGGGGATATAATTTTCTGTTTATGTACTTAATATTAGAATGGTAGCATAGTAGGTTAAACACGAAGTGAAATGATTTATTCTAAAAAATGAACTAGAGAAGCTGATAATATAAAACTTTTTAAATATTTTGTTAGCCTGAAGTGACACCTTAAACTGATTATTATACTCTGGGTCCTTTGTAAATGTATAACAGTATTATTTCATAAGTTTTGCCAAAACCTCATTGAATTATATGCATATTATCTCATTTTAGAAATAGGTAAAGAGGATTTCAGAGATAGAGATGGGCTCTGGAACACTGGTGATACCTAATGGAAATAGAACCTGAATCCACATAGAATGAATGCAGTTAACTTGTGTGAAACGTGACTACTTGTTTCAGTATCAATGCACTTTTATTAGACTTGTCTTTTTATATATCAGAAGGGACCAGATATGGTGACTTAGTCTGGCTTTTAGCTTCCTTTCCCCGCTCTAACTTTCATGCTCTCTCTTTGCTTTTCTGTCTCCCTTGCTCCTTTTAATCCCCTCCTATTTTTCCTGTGCTCACTGAAGCTGAGAAAGGCGAAGCCCTCATTTCTTTTTAGCGTGACTTTTTTCATACCTTTTCTGCCTGTCTCCCCTGATTGATCTCTCCTCTGATTACACACCTATCATTTCTGGCTTGAGTTTCCAAGCTCGATGCTTCAGTCATAGGACTCCTCACTGATGATCACCTTCTGAATCTCCCTTACTCACCAACAGTTGCAGACCTGAGATACATTGTAGCTTATACCATAGCATTGTTAATTGAATCACTTTTTGGGTGTCTTTGACAATGGGGATCAGGAATGCAAAGTATGCCCCCTATTCCAAAATTAGATATAAGGCATAGAGTTAAATAAAATGGGAAATATCTCTTTTTATTGCTAGTTTTAATTATTCCCTGTGAAATCTGTTTACTACCATTGTTCCTTTTCAAGACAAAAGCTAAATAAAAATATTGTTTTATTAATTATGAGAAGCCTTAAACACACTAAGAAAGCACCATATTATGAAATTGGTAGAGAATTATAAAAGGTCAATAACGCAGTGTCTTGCCTTTTCTCTTTCCTTGATTGTGGTATGAAGTAATATTAACAGAGCTGTTTCAAGGCATGAGGATAATTTATTTTGGGGAGCAAAATCATCATTCTGTGGTCTCCTTGTTAAAGTGCAAGAATTACAAGTTCTGTTTGATTCCCACTTGAGGTGGAGGCAGGTAATCCCAAGAAAGAAACTACAATGTGCAAATATATAAAAAATGTTAAGAATAATTAAATAAAAGTCCCCCACCACAGCCATTGAATTTGATATCACTTCACTTGACAGCTTCATAATTTTCAGTGTAATAACAGTTCCTACAAAAAGCAATTTGAAAGGAATGGCAAAAACCGTAGTTCAGATATGAATAGCAATGCACGCATAATAAATATTTACCAGCCCCTCCAGGATTTGTAAGTGTGTGTGTGTAGGATGAGAAGGATGTTATCTTCTAGATCATTAGCAAGAATTTCTGTGAGAATTATTTGTTTGTTGGTGTTGTTCTCTATGGATCCTTTTCTTTACAGAACTAAAAAGATTTTAAAATAATTCTTAAATTTGGCACAGTATTTGACATTCATGATAAAGGACAATATAAGAAAAAGAGTAAGGTATGATAGGGAAACGAGAAAATACTAGATTGATAGAGAAATGTGCTTTGTAAAAAGAAATGAATTTTAACAGGGCTAATATCAACTAGTTCTGCTAGAGCTACATTACAATATAAATTGATACTGAATTCTGCTGAATAGAATATGCTGGCCTCCTGTGCCACACAAGTATCATTTTTTAATGTAAACACGGCAGCCTTACTGCTTTTTAAGGCTGTGTATGACGGTTTCATTCTAGAATGCTTTGTCTTTGAATACTCATTTGGATTACTTCTTAACTGTCTTCATATGTTAAATATCATGTGTTCCTTAGGGTCCATATAACTGAAAACTATAAAAGTTTTGTATCTCATCAAAGCCCAACACTGACCATGTTAAAGTTCTTTTTTCTATGGTACCAGGACTCAAACTCAGGACTTTGTGCTTGCCAAGCAGGCACTATGCTGTTGAGCTATCTCCTTAGCGCTGAAGTTCTGATATATTTTCTCTATGCTGTTTTTCATACTGGCTTTGCTTATGTCACTTATCAACATGTTATCTGAGAGGTTAAAGTACACTAAAATAAATGAAAAGAAAAAAATACTTTTTAATATGGACAACAGGCCCTCAAGATAGCTTGTTCATATGTTGAAAAAAAGCTATATGGGAAGAAAGAGGAACAAATGAAAGTGTTGAAAATTTATCATGAAATACAAAAGGTGCCCTAAAAAGTATTTTATTGGAAGAATTTTAAGTTTTCTCAAAATTTTGAGAAAATATTTGAAAGAATAGTGATTACTGCTTTCTAAATGTATTGGCTTCATTTTATTTATTTATTTTTGCCATGAAAAAAACGCCTGTCACCCATAATTTAAATGAATACACTGTGTATTTGGTTCGTGACTTTGGAAGATTTATGGATCCAACACAGAAACATCACAATGGACCAAATCTTCTTAGTTCATAGAAGCCATGGAGTAGAGCAGGGTAACAGTGCTAAGGAGCTGACTAATACAGAAAATTGGTGCCCAGAGTGAGATTGTTTCTGTAACAGTGCCCGACCATGTGGTTCTGAAGCCTTTGGAAATGGCTTGTGGGAAGAATCTGAAAAGATTTCGATGCTGGCTTGAGAAGCACTAGAAGGTTATAAGCAGAATCTGATGAGAGAGTTCGATGTGGTTACAGAAAACAAGAGTGCTGATAGAAATGAAGACAGTAAAGGCCAGGCTCATGAGGTTTCCATGGTTCACAGGTAGAAATTTGCCTTGAGTCTCACAGAACACTATGCTTTTTGACTTTTAGAAATGGGCATGCTTATGAGACAGACATGAGGCTTTTGGAGGCCAGTCACCTAATGTTATGATTTAGATTTAAAGTGTATCCCAAATTCGATGTGTTTGGAGATGGGCTTTTATTGCATCTTAAGGGTACTACACTCATCACTGTGCTGTTAGGAAACAGGTTAAGTCAGAAGAGGTGAGTCACTGGGCATGTGGCCGGATGGTACATCCTTATTACCTGCTCCACTCTTCTGTATGCTTCTTGGCTGTAATGGGCTAAATAGCTTTGCTCTCCATACCCTCCTACCATGCGCTGTACCAAGCCATTTTTGCCATGGAGCCCATCAACCATAAACTACACCCTCTAAAACCGTGAGCCAAAGTAAGCCGCTCTTCCTCTCAATTGTAGGTGTCTTGTATTCTGTCCTAGCGAAGGATAAGATGACTAATGCAGTAATGAACCAGAGAACAGCCATGGTCAAACAATAACTGTAAGAGGGAAATATTTTGTTCAGTTTCTGAAAATACAGAGAACTCCGAAGTTTGTACCTCTCAAAAAATCACCATAGTTAACTCACACTACAATAGTTCACTCAAGAATACAATTTTAAATTGGTAAGATGGGGAAATCTAGCTGACCTGTCATCTCTGTCCTCATTAGCAAGTGTCTTGTCTGGTTCCTGAGCTTCTGCTCAGTTAATCACCTACTAAAAATTTCTTGCTTTAGAATATGCTACCCCTGGTCTATATTCCAGGAGTTTCCACAGGACATTTTATCTTTCTTTACCATCACAACAACTGAAGAGGATGCCAAGTCTCCAAATACTTGATGTAATCCCTACATTCTGTTTAGTCAAATAACTTGAGAAGATGGGTGGCTGCCATTAACTGTTGCATCTATGAGAGTCCAGAAAAGATTGTGCAGCTTAAAAACACAATGAATATGCTTGTAAGGTTAAGGTCATTCTTGAAGAGGGAGAAACAGTAGTGTTCCAAGCCCCTCCTTTGAACTGTTACATGATCATTTGCGACTTTTGAAACAGAATCTATAAGGCCATTGGATTTTAAGGAAACTCTACTCTGTAGTAAAAGAACTATTTGGAGGGATAAATATATTGGAGGAAAACTATCATATTGATTTCCTAAATTTTACAGTCTTATGATTTGATTTTTCTTTTAATAATATAGCACATAAGAATATTACATAATGATTATTCTTTTATGATCTGTCATAGATGGCCATGCGATGTGTATTTCCCTTTCAAATATACATGATATACATATTTTCCCCTTTCTAATCTTCCACAAGCTTTTTTGTGCCTATATTTAGGGCCTGGTGTTAAACACAGCCAGTGGACAGATCTGTTCTACTCAGAAGCAGGTTTTAAACTATTCCTCTTGTCCAGTGACATTTTCTAATTGTCTTAAAATAAGCTTTCTTCTACCCTTACAACTCACAATAAAGTTATCATTTCTAGTTTAAACTATAACCACTAATGAACCATAACCAAGAGTTTAAAACATGCACCCTTTATACTTAAAAATAAATTAAATTATAAAGAGAATTAAGTCATAACTAGGGGCCTTGAGTGATAATAATAGGGTAGATAAAACACCTCACTGAAAGCTGAAAATTTCCATTTTGACAGAAGTTTAAATTAGTCATTTTAAATGTCATTGTATAGAATGTCATTGAGAATGAGTAAACAAGTTAATTAGTGTGGTTTTCTTTGTTTTTTCTTTTGCTCAATCCAGGCAAACAAAATGTGATTCCAAAAGCAGAAACCGAGGCACAAAGTGTTTATACTCCTTAATCTCAAATTTCCCATTTTTCTGTGTTTTTGTGCTTCTGGTAACATGGACATTTAAACTAAAATGCGATCAGCATCAAAGGTTTACCATTCAGATTAACCACTTTTGGGCATCTTACCTTTTTTTAGTTTGAACTTGGAATCTCCTCCACGTACAGACCACTAATGAGAAAATCCTTGCTTATGAATTCAGTTCAGAATGGGAGCAGTTTTTCCCCTCTCTCCTTTTGCATAATGTCTGCTTTGAAGTCAGGCAGTCCAAGAAAGTGATTGATCTCGCCCAAGTTCATAACTTTTTCAAAGTACTGCCGATATCATTAAATATTAATTAACCCTTTGAGCTCCGTCTATGATGTAAAGATGAGGGAACATCAAAGGCTTGTGTGTTGGACCAGCAGTAGCATCTTTTGTGCCCACATAGCTTTTAAAAGACATCTAAGATGCAAATATTTCAATAGAGTCCTGAGCTTATTATTTTCCATATGACATTGTTATGCTGTTACAGGGGTATAGCTAAAATCTATTGTTAGTCTTTCAAAGCTGGTTATTTAAGTATTGCAGTGTCAAAGGCTTAGAAATGCTGTATTCTCCTTCCTCTCCTACATAAAGCGTTGTAATTGAGGTATCTGTTTAAAATGTCACTCAGTTTGTAGTTTCTTGGGTTGTTGTCCTTCGGCCCTGCTCATTCATAATTAATCTCACTCCGTGTTATGACTTAATGTGCAATATCTGGCATGTGGTCATAGAAAGTGACACGGTTCCATTTAAATGTGCTGGATGATCAAACAAAGGTAGAAAAAGGCATGTGAAGAGGCGCAAGTGGTAAAATTAGAGTGTAATGTCCGAAAAGGGCTTTGCTGGATGCCTTAGCAAATATTCATAGAGTCATGATCTGTGCCTGGCGCTATGCAAAGTATTGTCTTTGCCCTCACTAAACATATTCTAGTTTGGCAGAATTTTAAAACTTATGAATCGTGTATTCTGTGCCTCTCATTGTAGCCAACAATTACAGGAAAATATTCTGCATGCTTCAGCAAACTGGAAAGGATATTTGAATGTATTTTGAAGGCTTTCTTGACCACAACTGCATGTTAAGCCATAAGTTAGTATTAGTAAAAAAGGAAACTCAGGATGCTAACATCATGCAACTAACATTTGATGAACAGAATCTTCTCCTAGGATAGTCAGGAGTGGAGAGATTTGTGTACTTCAACAAATGTAGCCATTCACTTGTGCTGATTTTTTTCATATTCCTATATGTTTGTACCTTCTTGATCAAATTTAAATAGGGTAATGTGCATAACTGTCATTTAAATATACTGATGTATGATAACCGAGCCTCGTGTTTTAATGCTATAAGTGCAGGAAAAGTTGTCTAGAAAATATGTCCTTTCTTCTGGTGGTCTTTTTCTCTTGGCATTTCTCTTTCAATTTGAATATTCACTACCACAGTTTTCCCTCTAAAGAACTTTGGGAGGGAGAAAAAAGTGATAAAGTCTTGATTGCTTCACTTCTTCAAAAGTAATGATAAGCTCATTTCCAAAGCCCAAACACACATTTGCTCCTTTGGGTCACTTTAATCAAGGCCTTATCACAGATGACGCGTGTCTACCAAAATGAGATTTTGTGACCTATTGAAATGAACATGATCTGGGCTTGCATTTGGGGTGTCTGACTTTGTGAGCTTCATGTTTATGAGATTTAAATTAAACCTGCATATATTATTAGGGGAAAACTCAACAATTTTACCAATAATTAAAAAAAGTTGACCTTTTCATCTTACATAGAGCTTGAGACAATTGAAGTGAAGATAATTTTAATACTAACTTGTTGAATGCCATAATGATTCTAGGATGGCATAGTAGAACTCTAAACAATGCAA
Source organism: Dinomys branickii (assembly GCA_004027595.1). NCBI lineage: Eukaryota > Metazoa > Chordata > Mammalia > Rodentia > Dinomyidae > Dinomys > Dinomys branickii. The sequence goes on along the minus strand of PVLD010018141.1, from coordinate 11,224 downwards.
TTTTTGTTTGGTACACAGCATGTAGACTGAGCCATGGTGACAGATGCCCCATTAGAGGCAGTGTAGTAATACTGACTGTGGTATGGTATAGAATAGTGTCGTGTTAGTATAGTACATTATTGTGAGAGTTACATTGGATGCATTATTGTGATAGTTATATATATTTTAAACATTAATTAAAATAAATGAACATTTAAAAATCAGTTCATGTTGGAAAGAGGAGAATTCTATAAAGCTTTAAAGGTTTTTCTTACTCATAGTGTTGAAAACACAACTCCTATGTCATAGTACTATTAGTTTTTCATATTTTTATGTTACCCCCACTTTAAAACATCCTTGATTATATGACTCTTATATATTCAGGCACTCTCTGGTAGTATAAGAATAGACATCATGGAGAATTTGTCCAGGTTTCTTGAAAAAATTTTCATAAGCTATCATTTTTAAAAATGCAAAATAAAAATTAAAAAAATAAAGAGGCAGTTTGCAAACCAAAAAAAGTGCAAAATAAGCTGATCAGCAATAAAATTTTGAAGTTCTAACCCTAAAAAGTGTTTTATCAAGCTATATTACACATATAATTATATACAGATAATATGTATTATAAACATATATATGTAAGATGAAAATAATTTGGGGAAACATGTAAACTGAGCTTAAAATAAGTCATATAAAATGATGATCATATGGTTATATATATTCTAAACATTAATTAAAATAAATGAACATTTAAAAATCAGTTCATGTTGGAAAGAGGAGAATTCTGTAAAGGCGTCTATATGAATGAAGTGGCAAATGAGATTTACTAAGTAATATACCCATTTCTTTTTCTCCTTTCCAACTTTTTTTGCTGAGTGAAAGCCAAAAGAAATTGTGTTTATCGTTCTGAGAGGAAGAAAGGGAACTGTTGGCTATAAACTGGGTGACTGCAGGAAATAAGACTTGGAGGAAAGGATGGTTTCTTACCTGAAGATTTCCTTTTAGAAACAAAGTTTTCTCAAAACAAAACCCTTTGCTTTTGGTCATTGTCATCTTGTAATATAATTTTCATTAGTGGTATTATATATTTCAAGAATTTACACCAGAAATTTTAGGCATGTTGTCTGGTTTACCATCAGACTAACCATGATATACATGAAATAATCCCTTTTTACAGATAAGGAAAATATGATATTGAGCAGTTGAGTATATTGGTATAGAGCTCAAAGTCAATAAACAGCAAAGTTAGAAATTTTAAGTAAAATTTACCTTTATACAATATTTTAATTTTGTCACAGTGAGTTTGGCATTTACTGAGGCAGATTTCCTAATATTTTCATAAATAGTTCAAGTTTATTTTCCTCTCTTTCTGTGTCATATTGTTTTTGTTTTTCCCAGGTAAAACACTTGATTCTCCTTACTACCTGCCCTGTAAGATGTCCCATTGGTCCTAAATAACGGAAACACCAGTTTGTTTTCTTATCTTTCTTATTGCTGTTTCCCCAAACATTCTCTTCTGATCATGTGCTCCACGTGGGTGTCCTTGTTATGGCCCCCAGTTCAGGCTGAAAGACTCAGTGTTTTTTTCCTTAGGCCATTATTGATACTTTATAGATGTACCTGTAACTTATTGGAATCAGATAGGGCTCCCCTCAAGATGGTGACATTTTAAGAAAAATCTTTTTGGTACCTTACCTTGTACCCATCTTTCTTACTTTCTGAAAGACCCTTTTGACAATACATCCACTCAAGGGCAACCACAGACATGGAGAAAGATAAGTGTCTAGAAAATGGTTAAGACACTGGATCCAGGTATGCCTGACATAGTCCTACTTTCCCACTTATATTTATTGTACGTAGAGTTCTATTGTTGGAAATTTATTTTTATTCTCACAAATAGTTCTATTACTTTTTTAAGCCTTTCCTGATTAACTTTGTCGTTTTCTTTTACTGTAGGGAGGGCACTTCTGGTAATTAAACTCAGGACCAAACCCAGGCCATACCCCCTGACCTTCCATGATAATTATGTTAAATTCCTTTCTGTGTACTTCAACCATGTTCTGTGACCCAATTGTCTTAAAATAGTCACCTTAGTTTTATTTGTATCATCAACAAATCCTGTGGATCAATAAGTTCTAAGATCGTGTAAGCTGGGGCTTACACTTGCTCACACTTACACTACTAAGGATATAATATATGTCATCCCATAAGTTCAATTCTATAATATAAAATATTAGTCTAAATATGTAGGGAGTACTGAGAGTAGTAAGACCCACAGTGCATTTTCAAGGCTCTACCAGTATTTTTCTGTGAGGGAGAGAGGTAAGTAGTAAGGATCACATGAAGTAAGTGACTTTAACACAAGCTAGTGAGAGAGCCAGGGGAGCTGCTTGTGTGAAAAGTGTGCTGAGCTAGGAGTTTGGCACGTGTGGTCTCACGGAATCCTCAGAATCACTCTACAGGGAGCTTTAGACATTTCATTATTGAGGAAACTGAGATTCAACAAAAGTCATTATTCTGATCAAGTTTCCGTTCCAGATAGTGTGTGTTGGACAAGTGCCGCTTCCAGGAGGGAAGTCTGAGTAAGACCAGGAGAAGTGATTATCCGAGTCCCTTACCTTCTTATCAGCCTGGCACTGATTCCACAAGCTCCAGTGGATGCTTAAAACCAGTCTCCAACTATTATATGCTACAGTATATTTTTCCTATACATGCATATTTGAGCAAATTGAATTTGTAAATTAGACACACTGAGGTTAATTAAAAATAAGTAGAATAACTAGGAATAGAGTTTAATGAAGCCATAGGAACGTGATTTTTTTCTATTTTTTCTCAAGACAGCTTATTGTACTTTTCAGCTTTTCACTTAAAGAAAGTAGTACTTCACAGTGTTTCTTAGGCTTATCCCATTTTACCGGCATCCAATATTCTTACAAGTTGAGGGCGATTAAGTAAGCTAACTGTTGTTTGAACATAAACAGTTTGATATTGTGATAATAGAGGGAGAGTGAAGATAATTCCAAAGTGACTAATAGCCAGGAGGCATATATTGTGTTGGCATGATGGACCAAGGGATGATTCGTGTCCTGGGACTGGACACAGCATCACCATGTGAAGTTTTACCACACTATCTAGAATGGCACATTATGTGAAACTCACCAACTATTACAATTCACAATAACTAAATCTTGGAAGCACCCCAAGTGTTTATCAACAGAGGAACAGATAAAGATTAGATAATAGATGAATGTGAATGGTGTCTTTGTACACAAAGGAGTACTGCTCTCTCATAAAGGATAAAATTGAGTCATTTGTAGAAAAATTAATACACTTTCAGATCATGATGTTGAGTAAAAAAATCTCACACACACACATAGGCACACACACACACACACACACACGCTTAAATATGCATAAAAAATCCAAAATATAAATAAAGAGCTAACTAAAATGCTGAAAAGAAGTAGGGAAATAGATTGTTTTCAAATAGGATGTAAATTAGATGAAAGTAGAGGACAGAAGGGCGAGTGAGGGGTAAAAAAAGAATTAAGATGTGGTATGTTTTTGTATCAACTCATCAGAGTGTCATCATTTTGCAACACAGACATGTACTAATAAAAATAGAAACAGAAAAAAAGAAAAATGAGGGAAGAAAAGAATTTTCTTATGGGAAACAAAATGATAGACTCCAACTATAGCAGTAATAACATTAATTGTGAATATTCAAAAGGCACAATAGAAAATTTAGCAATTGTGTGTTTTTAAGATTTTTCAGTTAATATATTTGGACTATGGTTGACCTTGGGCAACTTAAACCAAGGCAATCCCAACTGTACCAAATGGAGACTATTACATTAATGTGAATCTCAGACATAAAGGCTAGGGGCTGAGTTCTACTTGCTGTGCAAGAGGGAATATAGCATACAGGAAGTCATGCCCAGTGAGATGGTGGCTAAGGAAAATCACGAAGCTAAAGTGCGAGAAGGGCTATGGATTCAGAACCCTACGATGTAATCCTTGAAAAAAGTACCAGGACAATTCAGACCTTAAGATTATGAAAGTTTCACATGTCAACTAAATTGATAATTGGGATGTAGAACTCCAGAATAGTAATCTTGAAGGACAGGATACCCTAATACATAGTTAATAAAGGAGAAGGGAAGAAATTTGCCTCAGTAGTCTTTCAAATTCTCATTCTTTTTCACCTCAGTACGTTTAGTGCCAAAGGGAAGTTCCATATGCCAGGTGAACTCAAAGTAGGATGATTTTAGAAGGAGGTAGCTTTAAATATGAATGTCAAAGGATACCTCAAATTTTAATACAAAGAGATATATATAAAGGATACCATCTGTGGCAAAATAAACATTAGCAAATACATCAATATGAAAAACACCCAATTTGAGTGATCACTAACAAAATAGTTTCAGTTAAGTTAAGGAAATATTTCAAAAAAGAAAAAATGAATACTTAACAAATAAACCTATGATCTTGTGGGTTCCTCCTGCTTGCACACTACACCTTGTCTCTAAATGATTAATATTTCTATGAGAATGTATTACATTTAAATCTTCATTTTCATCAAATTATAAATATTGTTGAACTAGATCATAGGAAATATATTGAATACCCTAATTTTGAAGCTGCTATTTAGAATTCTACTTTATTTCCAAATTTATGATAAAGGAGACATAAAGATAGAAAATGAGTTAAAGTTTAAATTAATAGCTGGTCATTGATGTGATGTAAGGTAAACCAGAGTCTGGCTTACATTTAGTGACTACAGTAAATCTGTGGATATTAAGATTCCCTTTTCATTTCTTTTTTTGTTTTTTTCTTTTTTGTCTTTTTGAGACAGGGTCTCACTATGCAGTTCAGGCTGGCCTTGAGCTCACTTTGTAGCCCAGACTGGCCTCAAACTCACAACAATCCTCCTGCCTCAGCCTCCCAAGTGCTGGGATTACAGGCATGCGCCACCACACCTGGCTTCCATTTATTTTCTTTATCTATATAAATTTGAGAAAAATCAAATATAAGAAGAGATTTTTCAGTTGTTTATCAGAATACTGATCACTAAAAGTTAATAATATGCTATCATTGCTATTCTTTTTCATTAATTATAATTTACATAAATTAAGTGCTTTATGTTTTAATTAGAAAAATTTAGAAATGGCTTTACTGAAAAGTATATCTGTATTGTGAACATTTTTATAAAGAATTTATAACCCAAATAGTAGAGTAGAGGCATTTTATAGTGATGCAGATAAGGAAACTCAGACCAGACCAGGAAATTGATTAATAATTTACCTATATGGTTTAATTTTCTTTACTTTCACCACTATAATATATGAGTCAGTATTTTTTCTAGACCCAGGTATTTATTGAGTTTTCTTACTACCTACTTTCTGCTTTTAAAGTCAGTGATAAATATTTGTTTATATATCACTCATATACAGAAGTACTTCTTTTTCAGATATAACTTTTTATATCAGCTACCCATTTGAATAAGGGTGTACCTGGATAGAATCTATTACCAAATTATCAGAAGTAATAACTACAATGCTTGATTTCTTGCTTATACTATAATACTCCAAGAGGCTTTTCTCTATGTGTGGTAGCTATTCCAAAGCCCATGCTTGGAAAATACTCATCCAGGTCATGCCACCAGTGAACCAACTACAACCAGACCCCACCCTCTGACAAAATTTATGGGTACTGAAATCCTTCAATTAATCCACTGTTAGTTATAGCACCTTAAGATCTAATCACTTTCCCAAAATATGAGACTCTTAGGAGAAATTTTAGACCTAAAATATAATACCCTGCCTTTTTGCTGTAAAATGCTATATCTCCCTCATGATGGAAAAGGCATTTCGGCTATCTCTAAGAGTTTCCATAGTTATGATGGTCTCAGTCCTGCTAAAAACTCCAAGCCACGTTCTATGAGACTCGAGGCAAACTTAGCTGTAAGACTATAAACATCAAAAGAAATTGAACTACTTCCAACAAACAATGGCAAAGAGCAAACACTGAAATTCCAAAAGGAGACATAAGTGGACAGAAAAAAGAATAAGACTAAAACAAGATTGAAAATCAGCAAGGTGAAAATTAATTCCTATAAATCTGTGACCATCAGCCAGAGAAGTTTGTGGCAAGATGTGAACTCCAAAGATTTGATCAATCCTGCTATACGGCTTTCTGAGTCATAACTCATGCGGCCTCTTCCTTGGATTGCCTCTACTCAGTGCCTGTTGTTTTTGTCTGCAGAGTCTCCATATTCTTGACATCTTCAGCTTCTCAGGGTCTTCAGGGCATCTTTGCCTTCAGTGTCACAGCTTCACTCACTGCCTTTTCACAGGCTCCTTGATTGGCCTTTTGGGGCTCCCTTTGAAATCTAGGTGGAAGCATCTATGCTACCTTAACTTTTGTATTCTATATGCTTATAAAACTGTAACACATGGATTATGCCATGTCTCCCACAAGCTCAAACAGTAGACAGGCCTTCTTGGCATATGGGTGCTGTGGCCTCCATTTAACTGAACAGTTAAGCATGGTGAAATTAATCCCATAGAACCGTTTCTTAGGTATCTATCTCAAACAGGATGGACTCTCTTCTCAAATGGAAGACTTACATTCTTGCATATTTAAGCATATGATAGGTGGCGACTTGGTGATTTTCGAGATGTCATCAACCCATCTTTCATATTGTCCTCAACCAAAGTAACTGGCTTCTTTTGATACTAATATGTTTAGAAACTGGGCTCTCCATTGCCCCAACTTTGCAGGTGTTAACTTTCTGGCACAGTGGAAAAATTTACATCTTTTGGCTCTGCATTTTGTTTCTGATTTTCACTGTTGATTTGTCTGAAAAGCAACCAACAGTACTCCTGCCACAGTTTGAATGTTCAGCTGTCTTAAACTTTCCTCTACCAAATTAATTAATCCAATGCCCTTGAAATCCGTCTCCTAAATATTTTTAGTACATGGCCAAAATGAAGATACATTTTCTTCCAGACTGTAATACATGTGGCTCTGGTCTAACTGCCAGTGAAGTCACCATTCTCAACTCAGATTCCTTGGTCTTCTCTGTCTGCATTTCTGTCAATAGTCTGGGCTTCTGAGATCTGACTAGAATCTGTGTTTACAGCATTCTAAGTCTTCTGTACCTGAAATCTTCAAAGCTTTCCAAACTACTCATGTGAAGGATTCTGAACTACATGACCAGATATAATCACAATAAGGCCCCACTCCTGGTACCAATTTCATTTATGAGTCCCTTTCCCAACAACAAAATATCCAAAAGAAAATTTGCTTTGGCTCACAATTTTCATAGGATTAAATCCAAGGCAGAATAGCATAGTTTGAAGATGTGATGGAGAAACACTAATCATCACGTAGCTGCCAGAAAGGAGACAAAAAGGAGGTGCCAGGGCCCAGAAAATACTCTTGCGTGTCACATCTCCGGGGATCTTCTTCCTATCAGGTCCCATCTTTTGACAGAACATTCAGCTACTGAACTTCTTCACTGGATTAATTGACTGATGAGTACAGTGTCCGCATGACTCAATAACCTTCCAAACACATGAAAATTCTTGAAGGCACTTCCACGCTAACCCACAAACCTTGTGTGTTTGGGTATAGGGCAGACAGAGTGATAAAATGACCCCCTAGATTTTTACCCCCATTAGAAAAATCATGAGTCTTCGGTATACCTCAGATTTTATTTCCATCTTTAGATAATATGATGTGGGACTATTAATTTTAAGAGACGAAAGGTCCAAATGGACCTTGCCTAGTCATGTAAACCATTTAAATCTGAATATAGAGGTAACAGAGGAAGTCATAGACTAGCAGAAGAATGAATATTTGATGGACGACCTTAAGTTCTGGCATTTAGATGAAAAATATATCATGGAAAGAGGCACAGTGGTCTTCAAGAGTTGGGAGAAGCCATTAATTTACACCCAGGATAGAAAAGAGGATTCACATTCTACAACTTCAGGAAATCTCATTCCTTCCACTAAAATTAACTGAACTTGATCAAATATATTTTGAAACAGAGTCTTCCCAGTAGTGTACCTGTGGAAAGGAACGCAGCCTGCATAACATCTTTCTTTCAGTCTGTAACAATTTTGATACAGAACTCAGTCTCTCTAGGCACAGATTCTGGAACTCTAAAATAAATATGTAGCTTAAAGCCACTGTATTTATGATAATTTATTACACAACAGTAGAAAACTAAAGCTATATTATTCTTCTCCTTGCTTGACCTGTGTTTTTAAACCAGTGCTGTCGTTTTATCATGTCTTAGTTTTCTTTGACTTAGAAATAAAATGTGTGTTCCAGAGTCTAAATTGCTGTGATAATCAAATGTTCATAGAAGATGCAAGACTGATTATGAATAAAGTGCTAAAGCATGTAATGGATTGACATGGAAATTATAATATAGTTGTTAAACTATTGAACTTAAAAAGCAATAAAGTATAGGAATGGCTTATTTTCCTATAGTATCTCACCAAGTCAGGAAAAAAAGTTATAGAGAAAGGGAAAGCAAGCAGGCACTGGAGGGGCTGGGGACACAGCTCAGCGGAATAAGCACCTGCTTGGCAAGCCCAAGGTTCTACGTTTGATCTCGAGTACCAGAAAGAAAAAAAAAATAGGCACTGGAATTAAGCAGACGAGATTTTAATTTTATCTCTGCCTGTCAAAAATCTTTGGATTATATTATACTTAATCTCAAAGAACCTCAGTTTCTTTGTGCCTAACACTTTTACTATTGAAGAAGGGTTTTTTTCAAGACTAAAAAAGTATACATATTGTTTCCGATGTAGCTATATACAATGCAAATAATATTCATTGTACAATTAATGATAATAAGTTTACCAACATTTCCTATAAAATTTCAAATGTATCTATAGCATAGCTCATGCCCATTTTCTTTCTTTCCTATTCTGGATCAGTTCACACTGTCTGCGGAGGTACAAGCTCAAAGTGAAACATACTAGATTTCCAATCTGGACATACTAGCTTCAGGCTTCATCAGAGAGAAACATTTCCCCATCATCACATCTTCAGCTTTCACTTAAGGTTTTACATTAAAGTTCAATGAGCATCACAGATAAGCTCTCTTGATTAAGATCATTAAAGAATTCTTTAAGTTTAGTTCAATGGCATCTTGCCTGCAGATTTATTAGGTTGCTTTTTTGGTACAGTGCCTATTTTGAGAGAAAATACTCTGCTAACACATACGGGCAGGATAAAGATTAAGCACCACTGCCAATTGCACATAAGGAGTCTCATGCATCCTGATTACCAAAAGGAACTGGTAGATTCCAATATCCAGGAACAGGAAGAAACTTCCGTAAAACCTTAGACTCAGGCTTGCCTGAGTCTAATGCTAACACTCAGGCCAGGTGTTAATATCTGTCTTACATAAGGAAATGCAAGAAATGTGGGTGCTTTATTAAATAAATTCTAACTAGGTTGTTGTCTGAAATTTAGGATCTATGATACTCTCTTTCTGCCCTAAGAGTTATAATAATGACCTTTTCTAGTAAAGAAACTGTAAATCCTCCAGTTTACAGTTTCTTCATGGATAATAAGGAACTTTTTTTCTTTTCCCAAAGGTTTATGAAGTGGATAGCTTGCCATTGAGTCAAATATGAGTATTTATTTGACTTCATAGGGAATAAAGTATACTGTAGGCACAAGAAAGAAGCAAGTGGAAATGACAATTTGGTTAAGAAATGTTTCACTGAAATTATAACTTGCATTATAAGGAAATGTATAAATATTTCATTGTATTCCACAGACCACTGGCATCAAAATCAGCAATTAAGTTAAATCATTTATGTAACAGTTAAAATTCTACACAAAACCATAATATAAGAAGCTTTTAATAACAGATTAACAACTGAGTGAAAAATATATGAAACAGATTGCAAGAAATATCAGAATTAGTAGAGGTGATCAGGGAAGGTAGAGATGGAAATATGAATAAGCAATTAGAAGATTCACGACTAACAGAAGAAATGGCATAGAAATTCAATGACATTAATAATAATGTTATTATAGATGGCATTTTTCATCTCTTTTTATTGCAAAAATTATGGTCAAAGTAGAAAGCCTGAAAGCATGGAACATTTTTTTAAGCATTCATGGTCACAATCTTTCCTTTTCTGGTGATACATTAAAAGGAAATGGTGAAAGCTAAAATTTGACATGTAATCACATTAAAATATATTTCTAAAGACTAAATAAAAAGAAACATGATGTGTTACATGGTATTTCGGGCATTTCGATTTAACAGTACAGTTACTTCCTTGAGGTAAAAGACAAATATATTTAATTGCCAACAAGATAGTTTTTTAACACTAATTTATTCAGAACCCATTTTTAAAAGCAGACATTTGCATAAGCTTATTTTCCTCTAAGCTCAGGGTTTTTCAAAAGTTTTAGATTTTCTGAGTAAACGCTTCCAACTAAAGCACAACAGCTGACTACTGTCCTGAACAATACAATAAAATTAGGAATATGTGAATGTGGTGGGGTGTTTTTTGATTTTTTTTTATTTTCTAGAGTCAAATAGAATAGTATACTCTAAAATGTAAGTGTATTAGAACTTCTTATATGCCCCTATGCCACAAAATAACACAGCACTCTGAGCTTACAGTATCTAGATTTGATTTATATTTCTATTGTACATTGCATCTTTATTATGTAAATAGAACATACATGTAAATAAAATAACAAATTCAGGCTGAAATAATGTTAATTTCACCACAATGTCACAACTCAAAAGTAATTACTGTTCATTATCATTTTATATATCAGCATCTTCCTCTAATGCACACATATAGACACTCATTAAACAAAAATGAGATACAAATATTCAACCACCTTCACACTTTCAAATCTGTTAATATATATTGAATTTTTCTAGAAACAGTTTTGTCTCTTACCAAGAATGGAATTGGGAAACATTATGACACTCCTTATTATAAATTGTACCTAAACAAATGGCCAGTTCATGTCTAACTATTGTTGCATATACCAGTGATATTTTTGGCTGGATTTGTACTGAACTTAGTAATGCCATGAAAATGGTGCTCATCCCTCAAATAATCATTTCCAAATCTTGTTAATAGTGCTAATGGTTGCAGTGTTGTAATCTTCAATTCAGTGATTAAAAATGGAAGGGGCTCAGGAGATGGGTGAATGGGAAAGAGATGGAAAGGGATGGAAGGGA
>PVLD010018140.1:0-39859 GCA_004027595.1 Dinomys branickii | reverse complement strand
TTGGCAATTTGTACCTTTCTAGGAATGTGTCCATTTCTTCTGTATTTTCTATCCTATGGGAATACAGATTTTCAAAGTAGGTATTAATGATCTTTTGTATTTCTTTTGGATCTGTAGTGACTTCCTCTTTTTCATTCCTTCTTGCATGAATTTGAGATCTTTCCCTTCTTTTTTTGATAAGGTTGGCTAGGGGTTTATCAATTTCATTTACTCTTTCGAAGAACCAACTCTTTGATTCACTAATTTTTTGTAGAGTTTTCTTCATCTCTATTGCATTAAATTCTGCCCTGAGTTTTATAATCTCCTCCCTTCTTTGGGCTCTTGGTTTGGCTTGTTGCTCTTTTTCTAAGAGTTTGAGGTGTATCATTAGGTTATTGATTTGCTCTCTTTCTATTTTCTTTGTATATGATTTCATTGCTATAAATTTCCCTCTGAGGACTGCTTTCATTGCATCCCACAGATTCCGATAGGTTGTACTTGTGTTTTCATTTATTTGTAGGTAATTTTTAATTTCTTCTTTAACTTGTTGTGTGACCCATTTGTTATTCAGTAGGTTGTTGTCTAATTTCCACGTGTTTATGTGGTTTTTGGAGTTCTCTTTGTCATTAATTTCCAATTTGATTGCACTGTGGTCCGATAATATGCATGGGATAATTTGAATTCTTTTGCATTTAGGTAGATATGCTCTATGGGCTAGAATGTGGTCTATTTTGGAGAAAGACCCATGTGCAGCTGAGAAAAATGTGTATTCTGATGCTGTGGGGTGGAACACTCTGTATACATCTACTAAGTCCATTTGTTCACACTTTTGGTTAAGGTCTGTTGTTTCTTTGCTGAGTTTCTGTCCGGTTGACCTGTCTCTTTGCATCAGAGGGGTGTTTAGGTCCCCTATTGCAATAGTGTTATTAGTTATTTGATTTTTTAACGTCTGTCAAGATTTGACTTGTAAAGTTAGGTGCTCCATTGTTTGGTGCATAAATATTTAGGATTGTTACCTCTTCCTCTTGTAGCTTTCCCCTAACTAGTATGTAGTGGCCTTCTTTATCTCTTTTGCTTGTTTTTGGTTTGAAGTTTACATTGTTTGCAAACATAATATCTACCCCTGCTTTTTTCTGGGGGCCTGTTGCATGGAGAATTGTTTTCCTGTCTTTAACTTTCAACCTGTGGATTTCTTTTTGAGTAAAATGTGTTTCCTGTGTACAGCATATCGTTGGATTGTGTTCCTTAATCCAGTCTTCCAATCTTTTCCTTTTGACTTTTGAGTTGAGGCCATTTACATTAATGGTTATCATGGTTATATGTTGGCTTATTCTAGTCATGTTATTTACTTGAAGTTTTCCTTCTTTTGCTGATTGTTTAATTATTTGTTCTGTTTAGGGAGTTATTTCTATAGCTGTTCTTGGGATTGTGGTCTCTTTTTTCTCTGTCTCGAATATCTTTTAGTGCTTTTTCCAATGCTGGTTTGGCACTCATGAAGTTCTTCAGTTGTTCTTTGTCATGGAAATATTTTATTTCTCCATTGAATTTGAGGGATAATTTTGCAGGATACATCAGTCTGGGTTGGAAGTTGTTTTGTTTCAGAATCTGTAGTATCTCGCTCCAAGCTCTTCTTGCTTTCATGGTTTCCATTGAGAAATCTGCTGTGATTCTGATGGGCTTTCCTTTTTTTTTTTTTTTTTTGCGGTACTGGGGATTGAACTCAGGACCCTGCGCATGCTAGGCAAGCGCTTATTCCACTGAGCTATATCCCCAGCCCTGGGCTTTCCTTTATAGGTGATCTGTTTCATTTCTCTAGCAGGTTTTAATATTGTGTTCTTTTGCTGGATATCTGGGATCTTGACTATTATATGCCTGTGTGTGTTTTTCTTTTTACCTGCCTGTTGATATGAGCCAGACTGCCTGAGCTATGCGTCAGGGATTAGTAGTTGATTTTTAGCCATGATTCTGACTTGTTTGTACATCAAGTGGGCAGAGGAGCTTTCACTGATATCAGTAGGAATGTGATGATCTTGTTGCTTAGTTTATGACAACAGCTTCAGTCTGTGTAATATTCCTTTCCTGTATTCTTTCATTCATTAATTCTTGCATTCACTTTTTTTTGTTGCCTTACCATTCTCACTAAGCATACACTAGGGAAACATTACCAGTATCTTTAGCTAATAGAAAACATTGTTTTGTTTCATTGTACAAATACAGTAATAGCATTGTTTTATATATATATATATATAGAGAGAGAGAGAGAGAGAGAGAACTTTTAGACATTTAAACATTTTTAAGTTTTTATTTAAAAATTCTTTTAATCTCACAGACAGTTATGTGAATTCTACAGAGAACAATCATGAACTCTGCACATATTTTGCTTCTTCTCTCCGTAACTAGCAATGTGCTTATTTGAATGTGTATGTACTTATATGCACTGTAGTTTGAACCTTTGAAAGTAAGTTACAATCTTCATGACCTTCTGTCCCTAAATACTCTAATGCCTGTTTCCTAAGAACATGCTATTCATTTAAATATACTGTACACTGCCCGATTTTCAGTCAGGGAATCGAGCACTGATACAGTATTATTACATAATCTACAGGTCTTACTCAGATTCATGTTTCCTGATAATGTCCTTCACAAAACTCTTTTCCCTGCCCTAAGATCCAATCTAGGATCCCAACCTGTACTTAGTTTTTATGTATCTTTGATCTCTTTTAATCTGAAACTATCCTTAGCCTTTCTCTGTCTTTCATGATATCCGCATTCTAGTGCACAAGCAGTCATTTGTGGAAGGTCCTTCAGTGTGGGTTTGCCTGATGGTCCCTCCTCCTCATTATACTTCTTCCCTCTGGGCTTTAAAAATAATTTCTGTGTTTTAAAACGCTCTTCCTTTTGCTATGTCTGTACCCAGTGTGTTGATTCTGCCTGCTGCATGGAATTCCCTAGTGAGAATTGCCTTTTGGAAGGAATCCACAAGGCTGCCGGGACAGCAGTGTCTAGTGTATTTTCCTTGGCAGGAGGAGGATGCTCTGATGGAGGCAGCGTGCCATAGGGAATAAAAAAATCACTCTGACACACGTGTGCGGGTCGCTGTGCTTTAGCTGATGGTCGGTGGCCTGCGGTATTTATTTCCTCAACTCTTTCTAAGGCGTAAGGAGTCATTGTGCTTGTAGAAGATGAGGCAGGATAGGAAGTTGATCTTTTTGATTACTCTGTCCTTCATCCACTCATGCACTTAATAAACATTGATTCAGGGCCCGTTCTGCCCATTGGAGCTCATCTTCTATCGTATTGAACGCCAGAAAGAAAGCTTTTGAATTGAATGCTGCTCTCGCTCTGACAGGCAAATGTTTTAAAATGTAAGTTAAGGTAAATGGGTTGACAACATTTTCAATTTATTAGTAAAGCAGCCTTCTAGGAAATTATATTTCTAGCTCTTTCCCTAAATTCAGTGCTTTCCTTTTCTCTCTGGTCTTTCTTTTATTTCTCACTATTGAACATAATTTTTGCATCATTATCTCCACAGTGCATAAATAATTTTCCATGTTCTCAGTGAAAATTATTTTGCATGTACTTGGCCATTTTTCATAGCCTGTGTATTCATCACTCCTAATGACTGCAGTAAATTCTTTCAGGCTGATCTACTCTAACTTATGCGTTTCTCTTTTGTTGTAAATTTGGCTTGTTTCTAGGTTTTTCCACTAATGCTTGGAAAAACTCCTTTTTTGAAAGGAAGTATATTAGAGCATGTTAGAGCAGTTTTGACAAATTGTTTTGTCCAAAATTATTCGTTACAATGTAGAGAACATATTAGATTCCTGTGAAGAAAACACAACCTGTCTTTTTAAGGGAAACTTATTTTTTTCCTTAATTGTGTTTTGAGTCTCCATTTACAATGGAAAGGTAATTGGTAGAGAAAGACCTGATGCATCTCAGGTTCCTAATAGTGTGTTGCACTTGGTGTTAGGAAGCAGCACTTTTCCAGTGGGGCACAGTGGAGGAGTGGGCGTGGCTCAGATAAAAGGACCGACAGCAGGACTGGTCCCACCTACAGCGGCTGGCCGTCCCTCATTTTCCTTGGCACAACTGGACCATCTTAAATTCTTGTGCACTTTGCTTGTGGGAACCACTGGGGGCGGCAGTCAGCTCCCTCCTGGCAGAGAGGATAGACTGGTGGTCCTGACTGGGACACACGTGAGGGGTGACTGCTTAGCAGGGATTTGAGTGGAGACAGAAGAAAGCAGGAGCGTCTAGGGCTCCTTCCGGGAACTACCATGTACGGGTGGTTCCATCTCCCTCTGAGCTTCAGGAGCTGATACTTGCTAGGGGGAAAACGGAGGTTTGCGTTCAGCGGATGGCTGCAGGGACTATTTGACAATGGATTTAAGCGTTTGTAACTTAATGGGGCCTTGATAAGGCTGAACAGTTGAGGCAGTCCGTTGTTGCGCAGGCTAAGTGGGAACCCTCAGATCCTGGAGCTGTGGCCTTGTGTTAGTAAGATGCCCGTTTTGGATCAGATAAAGATTTTTTCCTTTGCAGAACACCTCATTTTTACTCCTGGAGGCAGGGCTTTATGTACCTGGTTTATGGCTCTATTTTCCTGAGGCCATATGTGGAGCTTGGGATATAAATAGGGCTCAATCAGTGTTTTTTGGCTTGATGACGACTTTAGTGAGTGGATTTTGCAGACTGAGCGTGTGGGCAAGTAGGCAGCTGCTGCCCTCCGGTTTCAAGGGTTCTCTCAGGTTAGTGTGGAGGCGAGGAGCAGCTGCATAAAGCGAGGTGTGGGAGCAGTGAGGTGCAGAGAGAGGTACATGGGCCGTGGAGCCAGGCAGGTGAGTGTTGTTACCCTCATTCTACTACTCCGTGCTGACTCTGCTGTGTTGACCTCTTTACTGTGTCTGAACATCAATGCGTAACATTTAAATAAAACCACTTTCCTGAGGGATTGTGTGAAGTTCATTGCTCAGAGGAGACACTAGAAAAAAATTCCTCTCATGGTCACTCCCCTACCAGAAGGGAGGTGGCAGGAGACTCCTAGATAACATGTCCATGGCTGTCAGGAAACAGATTTTTGCATCGACCTTACCTGTCATTTACGGCTCCCCACGTCCTGGCTCCTGTCTATACCAGCACCTATGGCACGAGTCCTTCCAACAGCGTGGGAATCTGTCACTCTACTTTGTGTCTGTTAGTAACTGTGCTCTTTACCTCTGCAGGATTTATGAGCGTGTGATAGATCCTCCAGAGACCAACTTTCCCCCAGGAAGCAACTTATGGCTTGGTCAGCGCAACCAAAAGCATGGCTTATTCAAAGTAGGTTCTAACTTTCATTTATTCATTCATTCCTTCATTCCTTCATCCATCCACCCATCCATCCATTCATATATATATATTTTTCATATGTGTACATATGTACTGCTCAATTTTAAATAATGGAGAAGTATATATAACTACATGAGTGGGAAAGTCTTACCATAATAACACCTGGTGCTTAATATGTGCCACCTGCTTCTTAAAGTGCTTGACATGAATTAACTTACTTCATTGTTACAATGACTCTGTAAAGCAGATGCTTTGAAATTAGGCAGAGAGCTAAGTAATGGGCCTAGAGGTCACACAGCTTACTGGGCTGCCAGACAGGGCATCTGGGATGTATCATCTGGGATGTAAATGATCCTCAGAATGTGCCTCATTGATCTCCTAATTCTGGGGAGCTTAGATGATACTCTAATTGGTTTCCATCATTGAAATACAAGTGAATTCAAGCTTGAGAATGAAGTTTACGTATGTGATAAGAAACGAATCCCAGCTTGCTTGAGCTTTAGTCTTTTTGTCTACAGAGAGGATAACTGCATTATTGTACTTCATGAAAACAAGAGGATACAATGATACCATGAATTGAAAAACCTAAAAAGACCATAAAATTTTAAAATAGTCTTGTTCTTTTTAAGAATGATAGACTTTTGCCTCTGGCAGTACGGCAGAGCAGGTATTATAAAAATCCTCCTGTTTCAAAATGCCTGGAAATGCTGGATAAAATGCAACAGAAATCTTTAAAAGTCCACCTTTATGCTTAGAAGAAGGGACACTTTTAGGAACAAAATACTTGTAGAAGAGAAACACCAGAAGGATATCTACCAGTACTAGAAACTGGGAACTTCTAGGGTTTGTCCTTTTCTTTTAAAAAAAAATCGAGGTAGTTTACACGTGGTAACATTTACCCCTTTCGATGTGCAGATTTGTACAACCTGTATAATTTCATAGCCTATTATGTCAAGATAAAGAAGTATCCCTCCACCTCCAGAAATGTCCCTGTGCCCTTCGTACGCAGCCCTTCTCTTTACCCCCAGTCTCCCTGTAATGTCCACTGATGTTTTCTCTCTAACACTAGTTTGGCCTTTTCCAGAATGTTACGTAAATGGACTCTTTGCTGTGGGTAGATGTGTACTGAAGTATGTGTGCTGGAATTCCCATGTTCCTGTGCATATAGGTGGTTCAATCCTTCCTGTAATATTCCAATTTTGTTGTATGAACAGGGCACAGTTTCTTTATCTTTTTCTCACTGGTAATAGTTGCCTTGTTGCCAACTTGAGCAGTTACAAGTCAAGCTACCGTAAACCTTTGCATACAGGTTTTTCTATGAGCAGATGTTTTCATTTCACTTAGGTAAATATGTAGGTGTGGGACTGCTGAGTCATATGGTAAATATATGCTTTACTTCATAAAATATTGCCAAACTATTTTGCACAATGTCTAAACCATTTGCATTCCCAAGCTAGTGCAGGAAAGTTCTAGCTGGGGTCTAAAATATCAACAATGTGTGTGAGGTGTATGTAAGACGTGCTTTAGATCCTATGCATTGTTTAGTAGTTGGTTTGGAAGCTTCTGAGTGAAAGCCAGGACATAGGACCAGCTACCTCTGGCAAAAGAGTATGCTGAAAAACTCTCCTGCCTAGCAAAGGGAGGCTCTCCAGTACTAGCCTGCCCGTTCTCTCTCTCTGGATAAGGAAAACAATCATTTCCCTAGGAAGTAAATCTCTACCCCATCATCATTATGCAGGCCTAAACCTAGATTCATGTTACACATAAACTACCTCAGGGTGGCCCTGGGTTGGTACCTCAAAGTTACTGAGGAAGAACGCGCAAGTTACTTTTGCAGAAAATCATACTCAGTGCAGATCTCCCAGGAAGCCCTCACATCAAGTCTGTGAAAACGTGGGTTTTGAAAGACGTGAGTGAGAATGGGAGGAAAGAACCAAGTGCTGAGTTAGCCCTCTTGGGAATATATAAATTGAAATTATCAGGGATATTTTAAAAATGCTTACCTTAAAAGTGTTTAAAGGCAAAAGGAATGGATTAAAGACTGTGTGGTGACCAGGGAGGATGAACAAAACGAGGAATAATTGGGCTGAGAAACACCGCCTGAAGCGAGAAACGCAGTCATTGAAGTAACACTGCCCAGCAGTAGATTAGACCCGGTGGGAAGAGCAGTAATGAAATAGAAAGTATCATCAAAGTAATTATCCTAACAGCATTTGAGAGATATGGTAATGCAAGGAAGGGATGAAAGTGTAGAACACACAAACTTTCTTTTTGTTTTAGTTTTGAGACAGGGTTTCACTGTGTAGCTCAGGCTGACCCTGAACTCACTGTGTATCCCAGGCTGGCCTCCAATTTATGGCAATCCTCCTGCCTCAGCCTCCCAAATGCTGGGATTACAGACACGTGCCACCACACCTAGCTAGCAAAGACAAGTTTGTATGAAAACTTCTACATATCCCTTTAGTGTGTGTATATGTATGTATGTGTATTTGAAAATTCCAAAATACAAGAGAGAGAAAGGGAGAGGGGGAGGGGGCAGGGAAAAGAGAGAGAAAGAGGGAGAGAGAGACAGAGAGAGAGAGACAGAGAGAGAGAGAGGGAGAGAGGGAGGGAGAGGCAGAGAGAGAGGGAGAGAGAGTTTATCATCAAAGACATCAGTTCTCATTGTTGGAAGGAAATGAAGTGAAGGTGTATGTTACCTGTTGCTCCCTACCAAGTCACTTAGGAAATTTCCAGAGCAGCTGTTTGCCTTAGCCCGCAGTTCTGTGCGGTGGCTTCTTTGTGGTCTGGACTGGCACGGCTGAGATCTGCTGTTCTCCCATCTGTCTTGGTCACTGACTGGCTGGAGGATATAAGACAGCCTTGTCGCAACTCCGGAAATGGGTGGTCGTCGCCTCCTGTTCCGCACTTCTCCGTGTAGTTCTGTTCCCTAGCCTGGCTCAGGCTTATTTACATGGTGCTGCAGGATTCGAAGCGTAAGATTAAAGGAAGCCCCTGTGTACTTGAGCTTTTCAAGGCTGTTTTACTTGATCACGTCTGCTAGTGTTTTAGTGTCCAAAGTAAGTCCGTTGGTCGAATCTAGAATGCAATCATAAAGAAACAGACTCGATCCCTTGAAGGGATGGTATGCAATATCACATTGAAAAATTTGGATGCACAGTAAAGAAGTTTTGATCATTTAGATAATCTATCACATCATTTAAAGGAGCCACACATAGAAATATTGGCAGAACAGCAGAATTCCAAAGACACAGGGAAGATCTTAAAAGGAACCAGTAAAAGAATAACACAGATGGAACAGCTGGCTTTCAATAGCAAAAGCAGAAGCCCTAAATATTTTCAAATTTTTGGGAGATAGTAACTCTCATATGCAGAGGCGTACCCACAGCATAATCATTATCTGAGAATGCCTATGAAATGAAGACATTTGTAGACAAATAAAATTCTTAGTTTCTGAGCAGTAGACCTTCATTTAAAAAACTTTCCAGAAGGGAGACATAAGGTACAAGAATTGGTGAATAAATAAATATTGAGAGCATGGATGAGTCTGAATACTCATTGTTAAAGTAAGAATAATGCCTAATTGTAGAAAAATACAATTAGAAATATTGACAATAAAATTATAGTGGGGGATGATTTGAAATGCCCTGAGACTTTGAATTGTTTAAAAAATGAATAGATTGATCAACTTAAGGCTTCAATTTAGACTTTAAGTTAGCATGTTAAAAATTTAACCAAAGACCAAAGTAATAGAAGTCATGTTCCAGTCCCAAGTTAAAGTATAATAGACAATTTTTAAAAATCTCCATCAAGTTGGGCGTTGTGGTACATTCCTGCAGTCTCAGTTGCTTGGGACTGAGTGGTGAGGGCTCCTTCAGCCCATGAATTTGAGACCAGTGTGGGCAACATAGAGAGACCCTCATCTCAAAACCTCCATCAGTTGCTGGGTGTGGTGGTGCATACCTATAATCCCAGCCTCGGGAAGCTGAGGCAGGATGATTGCTGTGAGTTTGAGGTGAGCCTGCTCTACATAAGTGAGCTGCAAGGCCAACTTGCACTACATAGTGAGACCTTGTCTCAAAAACACTAAAAGCCAAACCAAGGAAAATCAAAACAAAACAACCCTCCATCAATCAAAAATAGGAGAAGAGGAAAAAAAGTGTTTAATATAAGATAGGAGATGCAATTCCAGTTTACAATATTTACTATCTGATTAAGCAATTAACAGTTCAGAATTAGAAATGATAGTATCCTATTGGATTCCTAAAACTTAAATTTTGCTGTATTATTGTTAACAGTGCAATGATATAAAATAGCAACAATACAAAATAGAGTCATGAAATGGCTTTTTTTTTTTTGAAGGAAAAGTTGTCCAAAATAAATGAGAATGCTAGCAAAGCTCTGATAATAGCACCTTCAAGGCCCAAAATGTTGCCACACAGTGACAGACAGTTTTAAAGATGCATTCACTTCACAACATAACCTCAAAATATACATCACTGCCTTACAGAAGAGTGTGGAGGGGTGGTCTTGTGACAGGGTGTATGGTCACCTGAATGACCCTGTGGGGAGAAAACTAATCTTCATCTTTGTTTGAAATCACATGCAAAACTCAGTCCTAGGTGAATTATAGATCTACATTAAAACACTGATAAAAATAAACAGAAAAATATCTTTATGACCTTCATGTAATAAAAATGTTTTAAAATAAGACATAAAGATTAGGAACTATAAAAAAAAGCCTAGTATTCTGGAAGATACTAACATAGGGAACTACTGCTTTTACCAAAACTCATGACTAAGAGTTACCAAAATTCATGCCTGAGTGTAAAAAGACACGGCAAAGAAAAGGACAAAAAGTAATTGTATCCTACAAGACCCTTTTGTCAACACTATATGAAGAACTCCTTCATATCAATAAAAAGTCTGTCCAATTAAAAATGGGCAAAAATACTCATGAGCATTTTACAAAAGGGAATATCCAAAAAGCTGGTGAACAGAGAAAGGTATTGATCTGTAACCAGGGGAAGTAAAGCCTAACAGGGAGGCTACTGAGTACCCATCAGAACGCTAACGGCACTGTGGAAGTGCAAGAGGATGGAGTACCTGGATCTTCTCTTCCCTGCTGGAAGGTGTGCAAATTGGCTTACGAATGGTGAAAGCTGTTTGGTGGTATGCGCACTAAGTGAGAATAGATGTACACATCTTTTCACCAATCAAGAAGATTTCTAGATATAAGCTTAAAGAAAGATATTGTATATATGCTAAAAGTATGCACAAAAATGTTTAAAATAGTAATGTTTACAACATAAAAATAAAGCAACCCAAATATCCATGAAATATGGAAGAGATATGTACACGGTGCTATCTTTTAATAGTAGGATTCTGTAGAGCACTTAAAGTGAAGAAGTTGTGCAGCAGCAACATGGATGAACCTCACAAGCAATGAGTCCAGAAATAGATTTAAAAGACTCTTTATTTCATTGATGTAAAGCTCAAAAGCGAGTGAAACTGGCCTATAGTGTTAGCATCTGGCTGTCAGGTTCCCTCTGCCGAAGGGAGGGGTGCTGACTGGGTGGGGATGAGGACGGCCACTAGGATACAACCGTGGCATTATTTGTTGAACTGCACAATTGTTTAATGTGTTATCTTTACTAAATTCACTAATACGTACTTCTGTTACTTGTGTACTTTTTATATATGTAGTTTTCTTCAATAAACCATGCACTAAACGCATACACACATATGTGCAATAGGAAATCACAAAGAAAAATGGATAAATCTCCCATTGCTCTGAGTGATTTTTGAAACATACTTTGCTCACTGATTTATAGGTCATGCAGACAAAAAAGCTAGTGAGCTCATAGCTTATAAAACAACTTACCCAGCAAATTTATG
Source organism: Dinomys branickii (assembly GCA_004027595.1). Lineage (NCBI taxonomy): Eukaryota > Metazoa > Chordata > Mammalia > Rodentia > Dinomyidae > Dinomys > Dinomys branickii. The sequence goes on along the minus strand of PVLD010018140.1, from coordinate 28,651 downwards.
TAATGGCAATATAGGAACCCTGTAACTAACAACATATTTAGTACATATGTTAATAATTTATGAATATTGACCTTGGAAAAGGCTATTCGAAGTAAGTCTCATTGAAACTCAAAAGTATGATTGTCTGTATTCACTAATACATGTGCAATTACATTATTAACGCATACTGAAACGGTAACTGGCTCCCCACTTCATACATCTGGAAATAAGAAAATACACTTTAAAATAACTAATGGATTTAAGGAAAAATACAATAATAATATAGTTTTGCAGCTACAGCGGAAAGATAATAATGGTGCTAAATACTGAGACTTGTGCGATGTAGTTAAACAATTCTAGGTTAGAAATATTTATCTTTAAATGACTATGTTCCAAAAGACAGGAAGCTTATGAGTTAAGTATTCAACTTAAGAAGTTGGAAGACAAACTACAGAGCTAATCAAAAGATAGAAAACATGCAGGAAGCAGTAAACACAGAGGAGCAGAAGTTAATAAAATAATGAATAGGATGTACTAGGCAAGATTTTTGAAAAGCAAAGTTTGATCTTTCTAAAAGCAAATGTGAGAGTTTGAGCAAAACATAATGAAAGAAGGCATAAAAAGTAGAATAAAAACGTAAGAGCAAGTGCTGTCAAACCTAAAACAATAGTAATTATGCATTAATAACTTTATAGCAAGAAATGGAAAATTAAAATTAGGCAAAGTAGACAGTTACATAATTCAAAGTAGACTGAAGAAATGAAAAACCCACGTAGTCTTAGAATGACTAGAATAGTGGAGTGTGTGGTTCAATTCCTGTTTCCGCTTTTAATGCTAAGGAAAAAGCAAACAAAGCCTAAGGGGCTTAAACCGTACCTTTAGCTGGCTGACAGTTTAGTTGTCAGCAACGTGAGCTGGACCTCGTTGGTGGCCTTCACATGCTCAGCGGATTCAGTCATGCATCTTTGATCAGCTGCTGGGTTTTCTGAGAAATGGCTCCACTAGAATGATAGCTGGTGTGGGTAGTCTCTTTTTCACGTGGGCTCCCTTTCAACAGAAGGCTAGTCCAAACCGGTACACCCGATGGTAGAGCAGAGCTTCAGGAGTCAGAGTAGAAATGTCTAGGACCTGTTGAGGCCAGGTGTGAACCTGTACATCGTTATTTTGCAGTATTATGTTGACTAAAGCAGTTACAGGCCTAGGTTAGGTGCAAGGGTACGGGAAACAGATTCTCCTTTCTGATGGGATGTACTACAAATCTCCACTGTGCAAAGCATAGCCTTGCCAGGGAGCTATGTAACCGTTTTTGCCACCTACCATGTCTCTCCACCAAATAACCAGTAGGCTCTGTCAGTTTTACAGGTCCCTTAGTACACTTTCAAGGAAATAATTCCAATCTTAGATAAACTCTTCTGGAGAAGAGAGTAAATGAGACTGCTTTCCATTTCATTTTGTGAGGGTAATGTGACCTTGATTTTCAAACTAGATAAGAATTGTATAAGAAAGAAATTGGATAAACTGATTTGCTTTTGAGCAGATTAGATTTTTAAAATTCTAAACACAATGTTAGCAATCTAATCTAGCATTGTGGTATGTGTGTGTGTGTGTGTGTGTCTGTGTCTGCCTGTCTGGGAGAAAACAACTTGATTATTTCCAACAATGCAAATTTGTTTTATCATCAAAAAATATATTAGTGTAATTTGCTACATTAAATAACGGACAAAAATCCAATGATCATATTAAGAGGCAGAGAAAGCACTAGATAAAATTCAATTTTGACTCAAGGTAAAAAAATTCTTAGTGAACTGGGAATACAAGGAAACTTCATTAAACAAATAAGGAGTATATAAAGTAAATATACATAAAATATAAGACTTATGGTTTAAATATTTAGAGGCTTCTTATTAAAATTAGTGTCACAGAACAGCGGGTGTTATAATTAATGTAATAGGAGAAAGCATAAAAAGTGGAATAAAAAATACAGCAGCAAGTGCTGTAAAATTAAAATAAGAGTACTAATAGCATTATAGTGAGAAAATGAAAAATTAAAATAAGAGAAAGTAGACAATTATATGATTCAAATAGATCTTCAGTATTACACTGAATGTCCTTACTAAAAAAATAGCCAAAATCTTAAGAGTTATAAAAAATAAAAATGTAGTTATTTACAAACTATATAATTGTTTAAATAAAAATAGGGTCCTTGAATTATTAGCTTTTAAAATAGCAAGAGCACTGAGTGTTAAACCAAGGATAGGCAATTGTATTGCTAAACAAAACAGGAGCAACAAGAAAATAATGCAATTGAAGGGAAGATTTCATTTAAAATATCAAAAGACAAAGCACTTCTGAACAAGTCAAGCACAGTATAGACATGACATTTAAGAACAAATTTAAAAATGACTAACAAAGATGTCTATGGAAAGAGGTATACTATGATGTTAGAGAAGGTTTACAGTTAGAAAAATGTCAAATATTTTCAAACTGATCTCCAGGTTCAGTGAAGTTGTAGTAGGACACTTTCCCTAGTTGAAAAGCTGACTCTAAAATTCTTATGAAAGACTAAAGGCCAAGAATAATTAAGCTATTTTCTGAAGAAAAAATAGGTAGGGACTTGCTTTTTCTCATATGAATGGTTACTGTAAGTTAGAGTTCAGCACTGTGATATCACTTCAGAGATCAGCGCATGAGCCATGAAATCAGAATGGCAAGGCCCAAAATCACCACTTCATGGTCACTACAAACAGGGAAACCTATGAAGAAAGGATAGATTCATCAATACATGGTCAGGAAAATCCGTTATTTTAAAATATTTCATATGTGATGTACACACAGAACACTTGATTCATGTAATTGATTTTTTGTGCATTTAATATCAAGGAAAGCTTCCAATATATATCTGGACATTGTGCACAAAAATCAATTATAGCTTAATTAAAAATTGTCTTGGTTATTTTTCTGGCATTACTGAGACAAATTACCTGACACCAAAAATTAAGGAAGGAAAGGTTTATTTAGCTCACAGTTTGTGGAAGTTTCAGTCCATATTCAATTGACTACAAGGCAGGGAGGAACATGGAAGAGGGCAACAGTTCATGGTGGCAGAAGACAGTGAAAACAGCAAGAGCAAAAAACGGGTTGGGGGCAAGTCTCTTTCTCCCTTATACTGTAAACAGCCTACTCACCTACACTATCTTAGAGCTCTCCTCTTTCACAGGCTCAGGATGTTTACAAAATGAGGACCCTGGTGCCCTGCTGAATTACTTAATTAAGCTTCTAAACTTCACAAGTTGACGCAATGTATCAATCATTACAAATCCACCCCTTATCAACTTGGCAGCCAGACACCTTTTTTCAAATGTGTGTCCTGATACAAAGCCATGCTTTTTCTTACCATTTCACACCTTGAACATTATAACACAGGTTTAACAATCCTTAGGATCTAGTATTAGCTCTATCAATGTTATGTTACATTAGAACCATAGCATTCTGCCTGTGACCTCTCAAAGACATGCACATCCTTTATGCAAAAGATATCTAGTGCGTCTGCAAGAATTGCCAAAGTCTTAACAGTTTCAGCATGGCTGAAAAGTTCATCTCCCTTGAGATTTAAGGCCAACTCTTAGCTGTAAGCCTCTGTACAAATGAAAATTTAAACACTTTCAACATTCAGTGGCACAAGATAAACATTTTCATTCCAAAAGTTACAAACAGGGTGATACGAAGGATTGGGAACAAAGCAAGTCCAAAATCCAACCGGACAAACACTAAGTCCTGTAGTTCCACGTCCAGCATCTGAAGCAATCTGTGGCAAATTATGAGCTCCAAGGGACTTGTGTGACTCCACCCCCTATAGCACTTCTGGTGGTTACAGCTCCCATGGCTTCTCTCTTGGGCCACTTTGCTCCCTCCTTGCCACGTTCCTCACAATCCACGTTCCTGGCTTTCCCAAACTTCTGAAGTCTCTCACACTCACAGCTTCACGCACTGCCCTCTCAGCACACACTGCCTGCCCTCCACCCCAGTCCTTCTGAAACAAAGGTGGAAGCTTTTTAAACCTCACAACTCTTACATTCTGTATGCACCTAAAACCAGCACCATGTGGATGATGCCAAGGTCTGCTGCCAGCTGGAGCAGTAGCCAGACATCCCTCTCTCTTGGCTGTAGGGGTCAAGTACCTAGATTGCTGGTTACTCTGAATCTGATTCTGAGGAACAAATTTTCTATGCTGCTGCCATTCTGGAACCTGGTGTGTCTGCCACCATTCTGGAACATGGTTCGCTAGGGCTTTCACCTCAAAGCAGTCTTTCATTTTTGCAGTTTTGAGGCTGTGAAGGGTGGAAATTTGCTTTGCCCTCAGGCCATCTTTTCTATTCTTATGTGTTTTCAGCAGTGGAGACCGCCTCAGCTCTATTTCTGCAGTCCATAGCTTTACTAAAGCTTCTCTCCTAGCCAAACTCACATATTAAATCATCCTGCTGGGCTCTTTGCTCTTGATTCTCAAAATAAATCTGGCTAAAAGCCCTCAACGATAGCCATGCCATAGCCTAAACATTTGAAATTTCTGCCTTGAAATTTCTTTGCCAGATTAAGTAGTCTACTACCCTTAATCTTAGCCTCAGACAACGTCTCTGGACATGAGCAAAATGCAGACAAACTTTCTGCCAAGTCATAACACACTTCATCTGGATCCAGCAGTCAATGCAGTTCTTCTTGCCAGCAAAAACCTCCTGAGCCTGGTCTTTACTGGCAGGCTTTCTATCAGGCTTCTGGTCTTCTTAGCTCTGACCAGAATCTCCCATACAGAACAGGTATCTCAGCTGTACTTCTTCAGGAGACATCTCTGAACCTTTCCAAACTTTTCCCAAAAGCCATTCCCAAAGGCTTTTGAACCACATGATCAGGTATAGGCACAGCAATGACCCCGCTTCTCCAGTACCAAGTTCTGTCTTGGTTACTTTTCTCTCATTGCTGAGACAAAAACCCAACACCTAAAATGAAGGAAGGAAAGGTTTACTTAGTTCACAGTTTGTGGAGGTCTCAGTCCATATTCAGCTGGCTCCAAGGCAGGGTGGCATGGCATAGTTCAAGGTGGCAGAAGACAGTCACAGCGTCAGAGCAAAAAGTGGGGTGGGGGTGCAAGTCTCTTTCCTTCCCCCTATATTGTAAGCAGACTCCCTGCCCATGTAAGCTCTGATCTTGGTGCCCTCCTCTTCCACAGGCTCAAGATGTGTACAAGGTGAGGGCCCTGGCCCCCTGCTGAATTGCTTAGTTAAGCTTCTTACCTTCTCAGTGCTCAAGTTGACACAATATACCAGCCATTACAGATATCTAAAAATGAAAGCAAAAGTTAAAGTTTCATAAAAGTGGACACAGGAGCTTATCTACTTGATTTTAGATGTTCTTTTTAAAAATACATTTTTAGCCCAGTTTTGAGATCTGTTCTCTTGGGATCTTCTCTTCTGGAGGCCCACCTGCCTTTGTTGCAGACTCTGCTTCCGTGTGACTTATGGGGGTGAGGGGTCCACAGGAAAACTCTGGAGTCAGAAATGAATCCTGAAATCTCCATGAAAATAAAGCCCACACTAACCTTCTGGATGATGAGATACCATCGAGAAGAGGATTATGTGGCGTGGTTTACAGCCAGGTGACCTTCTGAAGCTGATATATGTCAATTGTCAGGTAAAGAGTGATACCTAGGGAGGATGCCAGACACTCCCTAGAAGCTAGGAAATGTCATTAGGTGATTCCTAGAAAGGAAGTGGAACCCCCTAGAATCTAGGAAATATGCTGGGAGCTGACCCTGGTCTAGAAATGCCAAAGTGAAAATTTTCACACAGACATATCCATAACCCAGGGCACATTACAAAGAGATCACTAATCAAAAGACTCCTATATGACAATAGAGGAAATGTCCTTCCCAACTGAACTGCAGACTTCAACACTGAGATACAGCTACAATGAGAAAACAAGGCAACTAGATACCTGCAAAAATGTTCAATTCCCTGAAAGCTAATCCTACAGACACTTAAATAGGTGAAACTTCAGACAAAGAATTTTTTAAAAACTAGAACTAAAAAGTTTTTAAAAATAAAAAAAATTAGTTAACTAAAATGATCAGTGAGAACAGAGAAGATACAAACAAGTAGCTGAATGAATTAGTGAAGATAATGCCTGACATGAAAGATCATTTCTGGAAAATGGTAGAAGTTCTGAAAAAAAACTAAGTAGAAATACTGAAAATGAAAGCACAGAAACCACACAAACATATGGAGATTTAATAATACACTCCTAAAAAATTAATGGGTTACTGAAGACATCAGGGGAGAAATTTTACTTGTAGAGTACAATAGTAGTAGAAACACTACATATCGGAATCTATGGGGCCCAAGGAAAGCAGTTGTATGAAAGTTTATAGCTAAGAGTGCCTACATTAGGAAAAGGTAATGAGCTCAATGTAATCTAATGATGCATTTCAAGACCCGAGAAAAGCAAGAACAAACCAAACTTCAAACCAATAAAAAGAAAGAAATAGCAAGAGTAGAAGTTAATAAAGTTAAAACTAAAAAAAAAAAAAAACAACAACAAAAAAAACAAAGGACCAACAAATCAAAGAATTGGCTTTTTGAGAAGATAAAACCAATAAACCCTTAACCAAACCAACCAAAAGAAAGTGAAGGCCAAATATAATAAAATTAGAAAGCAAAACAAAGAAATTACAGTAGACACCATTGAAATACAGAAAATTATTTTCCAGTTTTACATTCAAAATTTGGAGAATCTGGAAGACATGGATAACTTCCAAGACATATATGACCTTGTAAATTGAGCCAAGAAGACATACAAAATCTGAACAAGTTGATAATAAGCAATCAGATTGAAGCACTAATTAAAACTCTACCAAGAAAAGCCCATGATAAAATTAATTTATGGCTGAATTCTACCAGGACTGTTAGGAAGGACTAACACAGTACTCTTTATAATTTTCCATGTAATAGGAAAGGGAAAGTATTCTTCCAAATTCACGCTACATCATCAGTATTAACTTATACTGAACCCAGATAAGTACTAAACAGAAAAGGAAAACAATAGCCTAGTGCTTGAATGAATTGAGTTGAAAAATCCTCAACACAATCCTTGGTAACAATTTAGGATCACATTAAGATGATCATACATCATAAACTGAGTTAATCCCAGGGAAGCAAATTTGGTTCAATATAGGTAAATTAATAAGTGTAATGTACCACATAAAATATAAAGATAAAATCACACGATTTTCTCCACAGATGCTGAAAATATCTTTGAAATAGTCCAACACTCCTTTCTGATAAAACACTCTTGAAAATGCTTCAAAATGATAAAAGTCATAGATGACAAACCCAAACCAACTTCATGTTAAATGAGGTAAACTGGAAGAATTCCCTGTTGAAGTCTGGAAGGGACAGGCTAGCCACCCTCACCATTGCTGTTCTGTGTAGTTCCTGTAACTTTAGCCAGAGTAGAAAGACAAGGAAAGAAATACTTGTAAAAGAGATATGAATAGGCAGAACACAAGGTATCCATATTTGAAAATGGCATTGTTCTTTACATAGAAGACCCCCCAAACATCACCAGAAGTCTTTTAAATCTGACAAACATTTTCAACAAAGTAGCAGGATATAAAATCAACACACAAAAACCAATTGCTTTCCTGTGCATCAATAGTGATTTCACTGAGAAAGAAATTGGGAAGACATTTTCATTCATAATAGGTTCCAAAAATTAAATTCCTGATACTTAACCTAACCAAAGGGAAAAAAGACATCTATAATGAAAATTTCTGAGCTCTGAAGAAAAACATCAAGAGAATTTGAAATTGGAAATCCATCCCTTGTTTGTGGATTGGTAGGATACCTGTTAAAATGGCCAGATTGCCGGAATTACAGATTCAACTCAATCCCTAACAACATTCTTCACAGAATAGGAAAGGCAATCTGAATTTCATCTGGAATTTGGAAGATCCAGAATAGCCAAAGCAGTCCTGAGCAAAAGAATAATGCTAGAGGGGCTGGGGCTATAGCTCAGTGGAATAAGTGCCTGCCTGGCAAGCACAAGATCCTGAGTTCAATCCCCAGTACTGAAAAAATAAAATGAGAGAGAGAGAGAGAGAAAGAGAGAGAAGAGCAGTGGTGGAGGCTTCAGGATCTTGGACCTCAAACTATAGTATAAAGCCATAGTAACAAAAACAGTGTGATCCCTGTACAAAAAAAAAAAAAAAAAAGAGAAACGTGGACCAATGGAATGGCATAGAAGATATAGAAATAAACCCAACCTCCCAACCTCTCCACCTATCTGGTTTTTGACAAGAGATCAAAAATATATGCTGGGAAAAGACAGTCTTTTTAACAAATGGTTCTGGGAAAACTGGAGATCTAAATGCTGAAGAGTGAAATTAGATCACTGTCTTTCACCCTGTACTAAAATTAAATCAAAATGGTTTAAAGACCTAGATTTAAAACCAGAAGTACTGAAACTACAGGAAGAGGTCACAGCACCCCATCGGCCCAGGCAAAGACTTCTAAACAGGACTCCAAAAGCACAGGAATCAATATTATAAAAACAGTGGGGCTACATCAAGTTAAAAAGCTCCTGAATGGCAAAGGAAACAACTAATAAAGTGAAGAGACAACCCGCTGAGTGGGAGGAAATCTTTGCTAGCTACTCCTTTGCTAAGAGATTAATATCTAGAACATATATGGAAATTTAAAAATTACCTCCAGAAAAAAATAACTCCTCCAAAAAAGTGGCATATGAACTGTATAGATCCTTTTCAAAACAAGAAGTTAAATGACCAACACATTTGTGAAAAAAAATTTTCAACATCTCTATCCTTAAGAGGAATGCAAACAAAACTACACTGAGATTTCGTCTCACCCCAGTCAGAACAGCTGTCATCTAGAATACAAAAATCAGTGAATGCTGGTGATGCTTGGGTGGGTGGGTAAGTAGGGAAATTCTCCTACACTGTTGATGGGAACGTAAATTAGTATAACCACTATGGAAATAAATACATTAAGTCCCTGCCTTACAAACATTCCAGTAGCAAACTTTCATAGATACAGAGCTCACATTATGAACATGTGTAGTAGATGTGAACAAATTTCTGTAGTAGCTGGACATTGTCACAGTCCTACTGCTGTGGGCTTAATGTACAGTGAGACAGTATACAATAGTACAGTACAGTTGGATTTTATTGAATGTGTGTGTATTCTTTTTTTTTTTTTTGCTTTACATTGTATGGCTATGCAAATTCACTTGGTTGGACTTATGAATGAATCTGATTTATGAATGTTCTTCCAGAACAGAACTCCTTCATAAATTGGAGACTTACTGGATGGAGATTCTTCAAATGACTAAACATAAAAATACCATTTGACCCAGCTATAGTACTCTTGGGCATATTTCTGAAAGACTTAAAGTCTATATACAATATGATACATGCATACCCATGTTTATAGCAGTCTAATTCATAATAGCCGAGCTGTTGACACAGCCTACGTGCCCATCAACAGATAAATGGTTGAAGAAAATGTACATTTATATACAGTGGGATATTATGTAGCCAGAGAGCAGAATGAAGCCATGTCATTTGCAGGAAAATGGCTGGAACTGGAAATTATCATGTGGCATGAAATTAGCCAAACTTTGTTTTATATTTTAAGTTTTTGTCCTGTGAGAAATATAAAGATTAAAAAGGAGATAAAGAGTAAAAGGAGAGAGAACAGGGCACTAGAAGCTAGGCTTCCAGAGAAAGAGGAAAGGGATAAGCAGGAGGCAGGAGAAACAGGAGAGGAAAGTTCAGAGATTGAAATTAAGTATGATAACATGAAATGCAGGTGCTGACTTCCCAAAGTAAACCCACCATCATGTAATGTTAACATGCACTAAGAACTCTAAAATGTTTTTAACTGACACATAATAATTATACATATTTAGATGTTCGAAAGCATGATTAAAATGCAAAATCCTGAAGAAAATATTGATGGGTATGCTATAAAAGTTTTAGAATATATTTATTCTGTTATTAACAAGATCAAATAGCAAAGAAGTAGTATCCATTAAAGAAATGCTTGTAGATATTTAGACCTTTTAAGTAGGATAAATATGCAACATCACTGCAGAAAATACAGGTAAGTTTACTATATAAAATTTAAAATTCTATTCATCAAAGAAATCTTGGCTCCAAGATAGCAGATAGCAAAGAAATAGTATCCATTAAAAAGCGCTATAAATAAAATAAAAGAATCAGGAAGACAGGGAGATGATGTGAAAAGACAGTTCCTCAGAAATAGAAGTAGCCAGGGAACATAGTAGAAGGAATTTAAGTTCATTAGGTAGATTGGAAATGAAAATTAAAACTGCTATGTGATACCATTTATTATGCATCAATCTAGAAGAAGTGAAAAAGATCTGACTTTGTGTGTGAGAAGCGTTCGAACAGGTGGCACAAGGTGTAAACTTTTAATTGATAGAATGGGTAAAGAGTAACTTGTAACCTTGTGATAAAGGAACTGAACTCCTCAATGCAGACATCAAAGAAACTCTTGTCATATGCCCAGGAATATATGGATAAGCATCACCACAGTGGCTTCTGCTTGTTATTTCAAAAGCCCAGAAAAGAAAATTCCCATGGACTAGAGAACATTTAAATGAATAGTAGAGAATCTCGCAAAGAAACCTTAAACTTAATGATAAATTTGCAAATGTAATGTTGAGTGAGAAAGCATAAAATTATGCTTTTATGTTGAGCATAAAATTATGATTTTAAATTATTTTTGTATTTCAAATGGAAAGCAACTCAATATATTGCTTATTGATTCATTCACATGTATAATATGACAAGTGCACCGGAAAGATCAGTGCTCCATCCAGAATAGCTTAATTATGAGGGGAAGGAATGAGAATTTTATCAGTGATGTACACCCAGAAGGCCTCAACTATATTAGTATTTTTATCTCCCAAACTAGGTAACACGTTCACAGATATTTATTGTGTTTTATTTTCAATCTTTTGTAAATCGTAAATCCTAAAATGTGGCATTTTTCGGGTGATAATCCATATATGTATGTCATTATGTATATATATATGTATCTGTAGGTTTATATGTGTGTATATGTTTATATATTCTTTTCCCCTGCTTCCAAGAATCAACTAAAATTGTCTAGGCATCTTAATTTCAAACTGGCTCACATGTAGTGCACTGTGGTTTATTGTCCTGTAGCTAGTTGCTTCCTCATGAAATTGTATTTCTTTTGGGAGCTTTGGATTCATAATGAAGGGCAGTGACTGTTTCCTACTTTCAGAAAGACATCAACACTGTGTGAGAATGTTCAACATACAAGTTGCCGTGCACACCCACATGTATTCATTGAGAATTCCACTGTAGAGTTTAAGAGCTGGTGTATTTTTTAAAATTGTCTAATAGATTTTGATTTAGTAGAGCTGAAGTCTCAACTTCTAGTGCCCTGAAATGGGGAACATATGTGTTGATCATGAATCTGCCTTGGTTTGTAGAACTATGTCACAAAATAAGATATGATCAATAATACATTTCTGGTGAGTCACTGTTTGAATCATGGCACTCTGCCTTTAGCAGTCCCTGAAAGCTTGCGGAAGCACAGGTAGTTGGATTCCAGCAGATGAGGGAAAAGTGGGCCACAAGCTTCTGTTGCTTCTCAGGAGCATCCAGAAACAAGCAGATCTTAACACAGTAAACATTTTGGGGAATTTTGAAAGCAAAGATTTATAGCAACTGAGTGAATGTTGAGTCAGAAACAACAACAAAGGGAAGATCAGAACAGGATGAAAGCTCTGACATTTTTGCTTGCCTTTGCTCCCACTGTCTCCAGCCCCGTGGCAGTCCTAAAGCCTTGGAGCCCCGCGGTCCTCTGTGTGGAGCAGGCAGAGCAGAGCTCCATCGTGATCACTGTGTGCGTCTGTTCTTCACTGGCCTGTGAGGGACCCGTGCAAGGCTCCGGTCTCTGTCCTAACTCGGAACCATCTGGCACCCGAAAGGTGGCAGACATTGACTAAAACTTTGCAAGGCTAACAGGCTGCAGCTGCCTGGGGCAAGACGTACACACTAGACCCCCAAGACCTGAGGGGAGGACGAAAAGCTGAGCAGAGGTTTTCTTTGGACAAGTGGAGCATTCACAAGCACCAGGATATTCAGGGAATTTAGCCTCCAGTAGGCCTCGGGCTGAGTGCATGGTGGAAAGACTTGAGAATGCCCTAACTGCCTGCACAGCCTGACCTGGACAAAACTGGCTGAGAGTCGGGGCCTCAGCACAGACCGTTCTGCTGCCTATGATTCTCCCTCTCTTTTGATTTTTCTTTTAGCTCTTGGCATTCAAGAAAATATTTGTCAAAACTCTTTTTTTTCCCTTCCTTCCTTTTTTTTTTTTTTTTGGTTGTGCTGGGGATTGAACCTAGGGTCTTTGCTCTGAGCTATGTCTCTAGCCCATTTTTATTTTTTTATTTTGAGGCAGGGACTTGCTAAGTCACAAAATTGTCTAGTTGTGCTAAAACTTGCAATCTTTTTGCCTCATCCTCCCAGAGTCCTAGGATTACAGGCCTGTGCTTCCACATCTATTTTGTTAAAACACTTTCTAATACAAGGTCAGGAATTGGGATTTCAATGACCACATGGGACAAGGAATATACTGTTGGCAAATACTGCTGAGTCAGCCATTAAAAAAATGGAGGCTAGAGCATTTAGCAATCAAAAGCCAACAAGCAAAAAAAAAAAAAAAAAAAAAACAGCAAACAGAGAAAGTGAGAGAATTTGATCTCCACTGTTACTGTATTATAATATTCAAATGTTCAGTGTCCAAATAAAGTCCTTAGGCAAAGCAAATAGGCAGTTATTATTATTCAAAATTACAAAGTGGTTGGACAGAAATCATCCCTGAAGAAGCTCACATGCTGGACTTACTAAATAAAGACTAAAATACCCATCTTAAATGTGCTCAAAGAGCTGAAGAACTAAAAAGTCAGGAAAATGATGTATGACAAAGTGAAAATATCAATAAAGAGACTGAAATTATAAAAATAAATCAAACAAATACTTGTTAGCTGAGAAAAACATCTGAAATTAAAATTTTATTACAACAGATTTGAGCAGGCTGAAAATAAGAATCCTTGAACTTGAGAAAAATAAAACTAACCATTAATAATTCTGAGGAGTAAAAATAAAATAATAAATGATAAAAAATGAATAGAACCTGGGTACTCTATCAAATTGATTAGCACGCTTCTTAGGGAGTCTAAGAAGAGAGAGAGAAAGGAAGAAGGAGAGGAAAAGGGAAATAGAGAGGAAGGAAGGAAGGAAGGAAGGAAGGAAGGAAGGAAGAAGAGAGGGAGAGGAGAGGAAGGGAGAAAAAGCAGGAGCAGGAGAGGGAAGAAATGGCTGAGACTTTTGATAAAAGACATGGAGGATAAACTCAAAGGTATCCACACTGAGATGCTTCATGAGGATGAAACTGTCAAAAGACCAAGAGTCTTCAGACTAAGGAGAGAGAAGTGCTTGTCGCATACAGACAACCCTTCATAAGATTATCAGCTATATTCTCTACAGAAACGGTGGAGGGCAAAGGCAGTGAGTCGACATACTTAAAGTAGGGAAATGACCCTGACCTTACAGAAACAAAGGGTTAAAAGAGAGGATTATCCAAAATTTTATGCCAATAAATTACATAGCCTAAATTAAGCATACAATCTCCTAGATACACATAACTTTTGACAACTGGGTCATGTTAGAAAAATTTGAAGATACCCCTAGCAAATAAAGACTGAACTAGTAACAAAAATGTTCCAACAGAGAAAAAGTCTAGGACCAACTGGCTTCACTGATGAATTGTAACAAACTTTTAACACTAAGTTAAAACAATTAACACTAAGCTTTCTCAAACACTTCTAAGCAAAGGCACACTTTCTTATTCATGCTATGAGGCCAGAAATACCATAATTCCAAAGCTAGATAAAAACAGTAAAAGAAAGGAAAATATAGACCAATGTTGCTTATTAAAATAGATGCAATATTCAAGAAAATGTTAGCAAATGTAGTAGAACCGCACATTAAAAGGTTGTACACTATGCTCACGTGAGATTTATCCTAAAATATAGGGAGCTTTCATACAAGAAAAATCAGTGTGTTCTAGACTACATTAATAGGAAAAGTGGAGAAATCATAAGATCTTCTCTGTTGACAGAGAATGCCTTTGATAGAATCCAGAATGCCCTTTCATGACAAAAAAATCCTGAGAAATCTGTCAACAGAGGGGAACTTCTTTAACATGTTAGGGGGTATGAATTATGTAGAAAGCTCACAGCAAGCCTCATATGCAACTATGAAAGGCTGACAGCTCTCTTCTTAAGACTGGGTGCCAGGCAAGGATTTCTCCACTGTTATTCAACACTGTACTAGAATTTCTAGCCAGTGCAGTTGAAGAAACGCAAGAAGTAAATTCATTCAAATTGAAAAGGAAGAAGTAAAGCTATATTCACAGACATGATCCTATATATAGAAAATTCCAAAGAACCCATAAGAAAGCTGCTAGAGTTGATGAATACATTTAGTAAAGTTATAGGTTATAAGATCAACACAATCAGTGGTGATTCTAGAAGCCACCAATAAAAAATCTGGAAATGAAACATTCCACTTGCAGGAGCATCTCAATGAGAAAAAGGAATTAAGGAGATGAGACTTCAATTTTTAAAATTATAAAACATGATTGAGAGAAATTAAAGAATTACCTAAATAGATAGGCATCCCTTGTTCATGGTTTGTGAAGTGAATAGTAACATTTCAGTACTACAGAAAGCAATTTACAGGATCAGTAAAACCTCTATGGTAATTGTAGCATCTTGTTTCTGTGGAAATGGAAAAGCTAATCCTCAAGTTCATATCGAGGGTCTAGGAGCCCCGAATAGCTAATGCGGTCTTGAAAAAGAACAAAAATTTAGGAGGATTCACGTTTCCCAACTTCAAAACTCACCTCAAAGCTCTAACAGCACATACAGTATGGTGGACATATGTGCCAATGTAACAGAATTGATATTACACAAATACAATGATCTAGCCTATCGTCAATTGATTTTTAATAAAGGTATCGAAAACTCTTACTATGGGGAAAGGACAGTCTCTTTAGCTATAGGGGCTAGACTTCTACATGAAAAAGAATGAATTTGGAACCTTATTTCATACTACAATGGATTATCCACCAATCTAAATATAAGAGCTAAATCTAGGAAACTCTTAGAAAACAAAGAAAGATATACCTTTATGACTTTTGATTACACAGTGAAGTCTTAGATATTAAACCAAAGCATGAACCACAAAAGAAAAAAAATTGATAAATTGGATTTCATCAAAATTAAATAGTTTTGAATCAAAAGGCATTATCAAGATTATTTTAAAAAGCCCATAGAATGAGAGAAATATTTGCAAGTTTTGCATTTTAATAAAGATTTAACATCCAAGATATATTACAATTTAACAATAAAAGATACATAACCCAATTTTGAGATGGACAAATGACCTCAATAGACATTTTTTGGAAATAAATATACCAATGGGCAAGAAACACATGAAAAGATGTTTAACATTCTTACTCATCAGGAAAATGAACACCAAAACCAGTGATACATTACTTCACACCTACTACAATGGTTATTGTCTTAGCCACTTTCTTGATCACTGGGACATAATACCCAACACACACAAATTTAAGGAAGAAAGGTCCCTATGACTCAGAGTTTGTAGAGGATTCGGTCCATAGTTGGCTGGCTCCAAGGTAGTGCCACATGGCAGAGGGGCCTGGCAGAGGAGAAGGAGCTTGTAACATCGCATCGAGAAGAAAGGATGGACCCCAGGCGTGGGAAGGATGTATACCTCCAGGCCCCACAGTGACCAACCTCTTCCCAGTAGGATTCGCCTCCCAACGTCACCCCCAGCTGTAAACCCATCAGGGAACTAATCCCAGATCACACAGCCGTGATGTAATCACCTCCCAAAAGCCCCAGCTAGGAGTGCACAAGCCTTGTGGGGAACATTAAGATATAAAACACAATGGTTAGAATTTTTATTTTAGGTGGAAAATAAGTGTTGGTAAAGGTGTGGAAAGGTAGCACATTTCTGGTATGAATGTAAAATGGTGCAAATGCTAAAGATGTCCTGTGAGAACCAGTGCTTTAGACAGAAGTATAACTTCAGGACCAAAGAGCTTTGATCTAAAGGGACACAGATCTGAGTGCAAATCCTATACTTCATTTCTCCTCCTAACTGTGCTGGTCTTTTTTTTTTTTTTTTTTTTAACTAATGACGTTATGTTCTTTCTTACATAATTTCAATGACTCTCCACTCCACATCAAGCCAATGCAAGGTTTGGCTCCTCTTTTTCCTCTGCAGCTGATTCCATGCCACTTTCTCCCCTGGCCACCTTGTCCTGGCTGCACTGCCCTTCTTTTGGTTCCTTGAACACACCAGAGCCTTTTACCACACTTCTGCTTGGAATGGTTTTCATTCATCCATCCTACCGAAAGCCTTTCTGGACCTCGTTGTGGTCCAGAAAAATCCACATTTGTAATCCCATGGAAAAGCTGTTGGAATTCCAGTATATTAATTCCAGTCTACCCAGCTACACATCAGCTAGACCCCTTAAATCCAATTGAGGGGATAAGGAAAGGTCCTAGCCGGCTCTATACGTATCAGTTCATAGAAGCAGGGCCAGGTTCAGCCAAAATGGAGATGATTGCTCTTCTTTCAAGGAGAGTAGTCCAGGTGGTCCTCCACACACCCATTTACTAATTGTCTGTTTTTAATCTTGGTTTAAGCACTTTCTTCCTGCACCACCTTATCTTTGCAGATGCTTCCCTGTTACTGTTTGTGCTAAGGAGCATGCTTTGTTGGTCTCTAGATCTGCTCATGCCTGTGCTGGGCTGGTAGCATTGGATGAAGGCACTTATCTGAGATATTTCCAGTCACACTGTGGTTTTCTGTCAGCCAAGTTATGTCTGGACCACAGGTCTTTCATAACTCAGCAGGTGAGCTTAGGCTGGCTTCCAGGGTCCTTGGCAACATTTTAGGGAGGGGAAAGTAGGAGCCTGCATAGCTCTTGAGGCTTGTAATTGCCATGAAGTCATTTCTACTGTGTTCCACTGGTCAAACCAAGTCATACGGCCAGCCCAAGAATCAAGGATGGGGAAATAGACTACTCTGGATGTGTAGGTCTGCAAGGTGCCTCAAGGTACATGCATACAAGGGAATCAGTTATGTATTTATGGTTATTCTCCCATGTGCTTTCTCGTGGAAACACCCCCATTTGCTTCATCACACCCCTGCTTTGAAAGAATGTGCGGGGCAGGCTTTGAGGGCAGTTGATCTCTGCGGTTCCGAGGGCACTGCACTTAGTAAGGCTCCAGGATTGGTTTAATGCCTTGGTGTTACCATCTTTGTTTTTTGTAAGATTTGAAGAAGAGATGCAACTAAGTCTAGTTTATTTGGATGTTTTCTTTTTTTATTATGGTTCTTCCTTTCTAGGTTGAAAGCTTTACCAAGGTTAGAAATGTCTGTTTTCTTCACCAACTGTCTAGAATAACACTGGCCCCATAACTGGCAGACAGTTTATAGATGCTTTTTGATTTAGAATAGTTATATCCCAATAAATCCATGGTTAAATGAAAATTATCACCATTTCGTTTTAAAAACTGTGTATTAGTATATATTTCAGTACATAATGATTGCATGCACCATGGGAAGTTGGTACAAGTACAGAACACATCTTAATTTTTTCTGTTTCCTTTCCCCTCCCTCCTTGCCACATGAAAATATCTTAATTCAACATGCATTTATTATGCCTAAGCTACCCAGCATCATAACTCATCAGCACAGGGCACTGTGGCATAACATCATTTGTTTCTTCTGATCATGTAGTTGACTGGAAGCTCTGGGTCACTGCTGCTACTCAGGATGATAGAAAAATATTATCAACTTAAATGAGTGACAGAGAGACCTGCTTTCCAAAGTAAAGATTTTATTCACAAATGACTGAGGACTGTAGTCTGGGACCTACAAGGCACAGCAGAGCATGCACATAGCCAGGGATGCTAAAGAAGACATGGATTTTCTAAAGATGAGATGACAAAGGTTACATACATTGTTCAGAAACAATTGTCTTTGGCTCTGAGGATCAAGTACAGCTCCAAGGTTGAACAGGCAATTGCTGAGTAGACGTCCGTGTAGAAATGATAGTTTGTATGGTCAGGAAAGTGTGTGTAACAAACACTCCACCTCTGCACTCTTTTTTTTTTTCATTTTAAAAGTAAAAGAACGAAAACATTAGCAAACAGACACAAAGTAGCACAAGAACAGTACAAAAACTGAATTACAGATAAGGTGACAGGGAATTAACAATAGTTGTTGTATTACATATTGATAATTTCAAAGTGTATGTTCAGGGTAATGCATATAGACATACAAGATTGATCAGACAACTAATCATTGACTCTTTCTTACCATAAAGTGACATGAGACAATACTGCAACCATGTTAGCCAGCCTGCATATACATGCACATACATACAGACATACAGATATACATACATAGTAATCCCTTTCTTCCTTTTATCCTTCCCCCCATCCCAGTTGCTCTTTACTTTTGAGCAGTTTCCTTTCCTACCTCCTAATTTATATTCCCATTTTCAGGTTCTTACACTAATGCTACAATATGCTCTTTGCACATGCACATCTGATTTATTTCACTTATCAGTATGGTCTCTAATTATGCCCATTAGCCTATAAAAGCTTCAAGTTTGTCTTTCTTTATAGCTGAGTAATATTCTGTTATGTAAAAATTCCACAGTTTTTTTTTATCCAGTCCTCTGGGGATGGACGTTTGTGTTGCTTCCATGATTTAGCTATTACAAATTGCGCTGCTATAAACATGGGAACACATACATAGTGTTGATATGATGTTTTCAGATCTTCTGGGAAAATACCCAGAAGGGGAATAGCTGGATTGAATGGGACCTCTAGATCTAGTCTGCTGAGGAATCTCCAAACCGATCTTCACAGTGGTTTCACCAGTCTGCATTTGTACCAGCAGTTCAGAAGAGTTTCTATTTCTGCACAGCCTCGCCAGCATTTGTTATTGGTTGATTTCTTAATGCTGGCCAATCTTACTGGAGCGAGGATGAAATCTCAGTGTTGTTTTTATTTGCGTTTCTCAAATGACTAATGATGTAGAACATTTTTTCATATATTTATTTGTCATTTGTATTTCTTTCTCTGAGAAGTGTATATTCACTTCAGATGCCCATTTGTGGACTGGGTCTTTGAATTTGGACAGGTTCATGTTTTGTAATTCTTTGTATGTTCTAGATAGAAGGCCTTTGTCCGAGGAACACCTAGCTAGGATTTTTTCCCAATTTGTGGGTTTTCTTTTTACTCTGCTGGTGATTTCTTTAGATGTACAAAAACTTTTCAGTAAGATAAGGTCCCAGTTACTGATTCTTTGCAGTGTCTCCCTTGCAGTTTGATTTTTATTCATGAACTTTCTGCCTACTCCTGTCTTCAAGGTTTTTACCTTTTTTCTCTTCCAATAGATTTAGTGTTTCTGTTTTAATATTGAGGTCTGTGATCCATTTTGACTTGAGTTTGGTGCATGGTGATAGATTTGGGTCTATTTTCAGGCTTCGGCAAGAGGCGAGCCAATTTCTCCAGCACCATTTATTAAACAGGCTATCTTTCTTCCAGTGACCTTGCTTGGCCCCTTTGTCAAATATTAGGTGGCTGAGTGTGTTTGCTGTTTTGGCTGCATCTTTCAGTCTGTTCCATTGATTGTCAGGTCTGTTTTTTAGCTAGTATCAGGTTGATTTTATTCCTGTAGCTTTGTAGTATAATTTCAGGTCAGGGATTGTGATTCTACCTTACTTGTCTTTGTTGCCTAGGATTGCTTTTGCTATTCTGGGTCTCTTCTGGTTCCAGATGAATTTAAGGAATGTTTTCTCTAGATCTGTGAGGTATGCTAATGGTAGTTTAATGGGAATCTGTACAACAATTTTGGTAGTATGACCATTTTCACAATGTTGGTTCTTCCTAACCATGAGCAGGGAACACTTTTCCACTTACTGAAATCCTTTTTGATCTCTTTTTTCAGAGTACTGTAGTTTTCATTGAATGGATCTTTTACGTTTGTTAGATTGATTCCTAAATATTTCAATTTCTTGTATGCTATTGTAAAAGCTATGGTTTCCTTAATTTCTCTCTCAGTCTGTTTGTTGTTTGTGTATAGGAATGCTATTGATTTTGGGGTGTTGACTTTGTATCCAGCTACTCTGCTGAATTTGTCAGTTGATTTCAAGAGTCTTCTTGTGAAGTTTTTGGGGTCTTCATGTAAAGTATCATGTCATCTGCAAATAGTGATAGTTTTACTTCTTCCTTTCCTATCCTTATTCCTTTTATTTCTCTCTCTTGTCTAATTGCTCTGGCTAATGCTTCCAGAACTATGTTGAATAGTAGTGGTGACAGTGGATATCCTTGTCTTATTCCTGACTTTAAAGTGAAAGCATTCAGTTTTTGTCCATTTAGTATGATCTTGGCCCATGGTTTGTCATAGATGGCTTTGATCAGATGGAGTTAAAGGCCATCTATTCCTATTTTTTCTAGGATTTTTAACATGAATGAATGTTGGACTTTATCAAAAGCTTTATCTGAATCTATTGAGATGATCATGTGGTCTTTGTTTACATCTATTGAGATATGGTATATTACATTAATTGATTTGTGAATATTGAACCATCCCTGCATTCCTGGAATGAGTCCAACCTGGTCATGGTGTATAATTTTCCTTATGATTCGCTACATTCTATTTGCTAGTATTTTATTGAGCATCTTTGTATCTATGTTCATTAGGGAGATTGGCCTATAGTTCTCTTTCTTGGTTAGGTCCTTCTCTGGTTTTGGTATCAGTATAATACTTACCTCCAGAAATGAGTTAGGGAGAGTTGTTTCCTTTTCGATTTCGTTGAAGAGTTTGAGTAGTGTTGGCATTAAATCTTTGATGAATGTTTTATAAAATTCTGCTGTGAATACATCAGGGCCTGGGCTTTTCTTTGTTGGTAAGTTTTTAATGACATTTTCAATCTCATTAATTGATACTGGATTGTTCAGGGTTTTTATATCTTCCTGGTTCAACTTTGGTTATTCGTACATTTCTAGGATCCTGTCCATTTCTTCTGAGTTTTCTATCCTATTGGAGTAAAGATTCTCAAAGTAGGTATTAATGATCTTTTGTATTTCTATTGGATCTGTAGTGATTTCAGCCTTTTTATTCCTTATTACATGAATTTGAGTTCTTTCCTTTTTTTTTTTTGATAAGGTTGGCTAGGGGTTTATCAATTTTATTTATCTTTTCAAAGAACCAACTCTTTGATTCACTTATTTTTTGTAGAGTTTTCTTCGTCTCAATTGCATTAATTTCTGCCCTAAGCTTTATAATCTCCTCCCTTCTTTGGGCTTCGGGCTTGACTTGTTCTTCTTTTTCTAAATGTTTGAGGTGCAGTATTAGGCTACTTATTTGCTCTCTTTCTGTTTTCTTTATATGTGAGTTCATTGCTATAAATTTCCTTCTGAGGACTGCTTTCATTGCATCCCACAGATTCTTGTAAGTTGTATTTGCATTTTTGTTTGTTTGTAGGTACTTTTTAATTTCTACTTTAATTTCTTGTATGACCCATTGTTTAAGCAGGAGGTTGTTGTCTAGTTTCCAAGTGTTTATGGAGTTTATGGAGTTCCCTTTGTCATTAATTTCCAATTTCATTGCACTGTAGTTAGATAATATGCATGGGGTAATTTTAGTTCTTTTGCATTTAGGTAGGTATGCTCTATGAGCTAGAAGACTGTGGTCTTATTTTAGAGAAAGTCCCATGTGCGACTGAGAAAAATGTGTGTTCTGATGTTGTGGAGTGGAACAGTGTATACATCTACTAAGTCCATTTGTTCGCACATTTAGTTCAGGTCTGTTATATCTTTGCAGAGTTTTAGTCCAGTTGACCTGTCTCTTTGCATCAAAGGGGTGTTTAGGTCCCCTATTACAATAGTGTTATAGATTATTTTTTTTTAAGTCCATTAAGATGTGCTCCAGTATTTGGTGCATACAGGTTTAGGATTGTTATCTCTTCCTCTTGCAGCTTTTCTCTAACTAGTATGTAGTGGCCTTCTTTGTCTCTTTTGATTGTTTTTGGTTTGAAGTTTACATTGTCTGCAAACATAATAGCTACCCCTGCTTTTTTCTGGGAACCTGTTGCATCGAGAATTGTTTTCCATTCTTTGGCTTTCAGTCCATGGATTTGCTTTTGAGTAAAGTGTGTTTCCTATATGCAGCATATTGTGGGATTTTGTCTCTTAATCCATTCTGCCAGTCTGTTTCTTTTGATTGGTGAGTTGAGGCCACTTACATTAATGGTTATAACTGCTATATGTTGGCTTATTCTTGTCATGCTGTTTACTTGCTGTTGCTTTCCTACTTTTGCTATCTGTTTAATTGCTTGTTCTGCTTAAGGGTTCCTTTCTATTGTTGTTCTTGAGATTGTAGTCTCTTTCTCTCTGTCTAGAATATCTTTTAGTACTTTTTGTAATGGTGGTTTGGCACTCATGAAGTTCTTCCATTGTTCTTTGTTGTGGAAATATTTTATTTCTCCTTTGAATTTGAAGGATAGTTTTGCTTGATACATCAGTCTGGGTTGGAAGCTGTTTTTGTCTCAGAATCTGTAATACCTCGGTCCAAGATCTTGATTTTATGGTTTCTGTTGAGAAGCCCTCTGATTCTGATAGGCTTTCCTTTATAGGTGATCTGTTTCTTTTCTCTAGCAGCTTTTAATATTGTGTTCTTTTGTTCGATATCTGGAATCTTGACTGTTATATATCTGGGTGTGGTTTTATTTGGGTTGTGGCCCATTTGAGTTCTATATGCCTCCTTTACTGAACGTCCATATGTTTTTATGGTGCTTGGGAAATTTTCTGCTATTATTTCTGCAAATATTCTTTTTATGTCATTTGTGTTGCCTCCTGCTCTTTCACTGATTGCTATTACTGGGACATTATTTCTCTTTGCTTGGTCTTATAGCTGTTGGATTGATTTTTCCTGGTTCCTGGATGACTTTAAGAGATCCTTCCTTTCAGAATCATTAGGTGTCATGATATCATCAAGATTTGAAATTCTATCTTTGCCTTCATTCAAGCAGTTTTACAAGCTTTCAGTGGAAGTTTTCATTTCCTGGAACTCTCTTTAGTCTGTTTCATGTGTTCTAATTCGTTCCTAAATTGCTCATGTAACGTTTCCATTTGTTGCCTTTGATCTTCTAGTCTTTTATCTGTTTTTTCTCTGTATTTGTGGAGTATTTCTTCCATTATTATTTTCATTTCATGAGATTATTTATAAGAGATTGTTTCTGATTTAATTGCTTCTATGGGCTGATGGGGTTGTTTCTTTACTTCAGATGTGATCATTTCAGAAATTTTAGGTATATGGATTCCTAGTTCTCCTATGCCATTGTCTCCTGTACTTGCTCTGGGTGGAGTTGTGCTCTGAGACTGCATTTTGCTCCTGTGTCTAGTCATTTTGAATGTCAGATGACAAGTGCTGAGCTACAACTACCCGGGCAGCTCACAAAGGACTCTAAGGACCTAGTTGACCTGGATATCAAACTAATCTCAAGATGGTAGCAGACCATGGACCACTGGGCCCAGAAAGCACAGGCAATTGTTGGGGTGCCTGGCTCAAACCACACCTGTGATGGTGGGAGAGTACTGGCCTTCATTACACAGGTCTCTAGTCCATGGACAGGAAGTATGTGGGCCTCAGCCTTGAAGCTGATGGTGGTTAGGCAGAGGCTGCTGCTTCAGGATCCTCAGGTAGCTGGTCAGGGGAGAGTAGGCCTCTCCTCAACCCCAACCCCGAGGACCACAGACCCTGAGGCTGTTTTCACACTACCGGCCTCAACCACCAACAGAGATGGACCCTCCCAGTCCGAGCTCCTTCCTAACTCGAAGGCATGGAGCAGAGTACAGGTTCAGGCCTTACCTGAGAAGAGTTCCCCACAAACACTGTTCAGGTGGTGCTCCAGGCTGGGCTCCCTCCCTGGCAGAAGGTCTGGCATTGCAGAGCCCAGGTGCAGGCCTTACCGGAGGAGAAGAGTTCCGTGGAAACTCTGCGCTGCTCAGGTGGTGCTGCAGGCTGGCCTCCCTTTGTCCAGCTCTGTACTCTTAATGGCCTTCCAAGTCTATTTTGTTAGAGTTTAACATAACCATGTTTTGTTTAATTCTGACAGCATTCACAGTACTGTACCACCTATCAATAGCTTGGGAAAAGATCAAAATGTGAAATATGGTTTCTGGTGAATGCATATTTGGTTCATACCATCATAAAATTGGAAAAAATCGTTAAATCGAATCACCATAAGCTGTGGATCTTCTGTATTCTAAAATGAATGACTACACAAGCTATCAATCATCTTATTGGTAAAGTGGCCAAGATATCACTCATGGAGGTCATGTAGATACATAAGAATATGTATTAAAAGCTCCTGATGTATAAGTAGGTTTATACCACACTTCCCCATTCCTTCCTTTTTTGCTTAGTTTATGCTTCTTTCATTCCTAACACTATACTGTAGAAGCAAAGCTGCCTTTAAGGGCTTCTGCTTTAGTTGGAAGGATGTGATTAAGAGAGACAACAGCTAATCCTATCATCTATCCTATCCCACCTCTGTGGGTGTATGATTCTCTGTATACATGAGGAGCCTTGAGGTTAGGAGCACAAATGTCTGACACAGGCTGAAAACACAAAGGGTTTTCAGAGAGCTGGCAAATCATGGTCCTGCAGAAGTGGGTTATAAGGGTATGAGGAGAGAAGCAACAACTACTGAACGCTTCCTATGTTCTAGATTTTGACCCAAGCTATATTATCTAAATTAATTACATTTCACCTTCAGGGAACCCTAATGCAGTGATAGTGAGCCTTTTAGAGCTTTCAGTGATACAAACATTGTACAATGGGTTCTCCACCACTGTCCTCTTAGGTTGCAATTTTTATTCCCATTGTCTTGCTCCCTTTGGGGGACTCGAAGAGATTAAGGGACTTGCCAACCTCATACAGTCTGTAAGGGATAGAAAGAGGACCTAAGCCTAGGCCTTTTGAATTCAAAGCCTTTGATCATTCATTCATTCATTCATTCAAGAAATACTTATTAATTGCTCCCCAAGTGTTACCACAGATACTGCTGTGCTGACTGGAGAGACATTTCACTTAACTACCCATTTCCCATGGAGGAGAGAACTGCTGTTATGTTTTGGGGGTTTTCTAGTCTAGAGGAAGCGGGGCGGTCTCAGTGCAGAGCACCAGGTCCGCAGGGGATAGCAGCTCCACACAGCTCCGTTCCTAGGGCGAGCTGCTTTTGTCCTTACTTTCTGGTTGGAGTAGCCTAACTGAAGTGTTCCTTGCAAGCGCACTCATGTAGAAGTTTTCAGGAGTCATCTCTTTAGAATCCTGGGTACCAGACAGTGCATCCTTTTTGAATTGTGATGGCTGGGGTAGGGGAAATATGTCAGTGTCTCATTATAGAAATTACCCTTTGATTAATTCAAAGCTACAAAAATCTTTCTGAAAAAGAGGCTGCCACTTCTCAGGTGAGAGTCAGCACGTCTTCAGTCTTTTCATAATTATCTTCTGGATGCTGCCTCTTGGGCCCAAGAACCACATCTGCCATATTGCTCCAGAGCTAAAAGTGATTCTGATGTGTTTAGGTTAAAATGACATTATTCTCTCTTTTAAATATTAACATGTGGTTTCCTTGGCAAAGTAGAAGCAAAAGCTTCTTGCTTGTCAAACTTAATTTCTGGGCTCTGGTGGATCCTTATGGGTATATCCTGCAATAAAAGTGCTGCTGATTGAAGAACAGAGGACAAAATCCAGTACTTGGTGCCCAGCACATAAGCTTTTAACGTTAGATGAGCTGGCCGGCAGTACAGGTTTATCGAAATCTTCTGATTTTCATTATTAAGATGGTTGACTATCATCACTCAATTTCCCTTTGGCACAGTCTAAGCTGATGATGTGGTGCTGTTACCATTTCAAAGCCTAGGTGAACAGCAGGGATACATAGGAAACTTCCTGGGTTGAGTGTTCTCAGGTTTCAGAGAGAAGAAACCGGGAAGCCTTCCATGCAGGTGAAGGTTCAGGCAGGGCAAGGGACAGCGTGAAGTTTCAGTGCTGTCTCTACCTCCTTCTGCTTCTGGGTCTCTCTCTCTGCCTGACAAATGTGGGACTACATATATCCTTTCTTTCACCTGGACGTTGCTGTCTCTTTTAACAGCTGAGCTGTCATTGGGAAGTGAAATTGATTACAACTTTTTTTTTAATGCCACAGCTGTTTTTTTTTTTTAATCTCAGCTGCTTCCCATAATTCTACAGATGGTAAGCATATGTTTATAGGCATATAGAAAAAGAAGCTGTCTTGGATTCTTCTCATCTTTAATTCTTGTTTTTCCTTTCATGCAAAAAGTCTAAGTCACAGAGCTGAGAAGTCATATATAGTTATAGATTAATATTTCTGTGCATTAACAGAGAAACAGCAGGCTGGCTAATGAAATGCTAATGAGCTGACAGTTTTTATTGATCATAATGAGAGCCGACAAGTGTCTTTCTTGGCTTTTGTGCAAGCTGGAATATTTTATTAACTGTCTTCAGGGCAGAAATACACAATTGGTTGCATTTTGAAAATCTTCCTTGTGCGTTTCCCAAGTCTTACTTTTTGTTAGCCTGTTGCCAAAGCTTGAGTTCCTGCCAGTTTATAAACAGCACACATCTCCATCCACATATTTACATGCCTGGCAGGAAACTCTCTCACCCCTTTTTGCTTTCCCTTTCAAAGCAATTTGTTTCAGTGTTTTTTAGCATACAAAAAAAAAAAAATAGAGCCATTTTCTTCACTGTAAACAGAGATCTGCAGGGAAAGAGAAATGTTAAAAAAGAATTAGCATTTGTTTGGCGGTAAAGCAGCCTTCATTTGTATTAGAAAGCTCTGGGTGCTGAGGAGAGCTCCCCTAATCTTAGGTCTTCCATACACAAGAGCATCCTAATGGCACAATTTTCTAATTTTTTTTCATCTTCTTATGATTCTTGCTGCAAAATGAGAAAAGCTCTGGGAATAATGGAAATAATGGACGTGATTTCCTCAAACATTAAAGAGCCACAGTGAACAACCTCTCTGTGCACATTTATTTTCTAGTGCATTCTGAGCTGTCTGAAGGAAGGAGAGAAGGCAATGGGCAGATTCAACAAAAGGGAAACAAGTATCCATTTTCTCCCTTCCATCTGTACGAAGAGTAAAGTTTATTAATTTGTGCTCTGCATCTGGAGATTTATGTAGATGTTCAGGTCTGCTGAGGTTTAGCATTACACAATGAGGAAATGTTTGCTCAGCAAATTAATAGCATTAATAAGATTGCAGAAGGAAATATTAACACCTAGAAACACCTCTGCTTTCCAGCACTGAAAATCTGTTTTAGCAAACTCTTAACATCTAAAGCAAATAATTTGAAAGAAAATCAAGCTTGCTGCCTGCTGCTTTATGCTGCTGCTTCCTGTCTGCTTCGGCATGGGCTGTTTTTCGTCTGTGAGGCCCTGCTGCCACACTGCCCTCCCTGGGAACGCAGCAATTACGAACTGAAACTTCTGCAAAATGTGAGCTGAGATAAACCTTTCCTCCTTGAACTTGTGACTTGTCAGATCAGAACAAATAAAAGTTCAAGGTGATCCAGCTCTCTGGTAGCAAAGCCAAGGCCAGGAAGTTGTGCCAGACAACCACCCTTTGCCCCTTCCTGTCTGCCCACCTGGGTGTCCTTGTGAGTGCCTTTCTTGTTAAACTTGGAGGTCCTGAGCGTGAGACTGGCTTCATGTGAAAAATGTCCTCTCATCTGAAGAGACCCTACGCCTCTCAGCTTTGCCAGCCACTTCTCGTGCAGCAAGCCACCCAGCTGACTTGAGGGGGCCATCTGAGGAAGACAGCATGCTGGGATGCTGAGGCTGCACACACAGAACAACTAAAGCTGCACTCTCCGGTCTAGATTTGAGAATCTCGAAATCCGGGGAAGATGGCGACCAGGTGAGCAGCAAGGGAGCGAACCTCCTTAATAAACACCACCAGCTCGAGACAGACTTGGCGAGCGTGAATGCCGGGACCTCGGCTGGGAAGTTTAAACTGGGCGTATTTCTCTGAGATGCCGGGGGAGATGTGGTAGGGCGGACCAGGCTGCCGGGGCGAGACGTGGGAAAGGCCAAGAGGCTGGGAGCCAGGGACGATCCGCGCGGGGAAGAAGCTTGGCTCGGTCCAAGCGCAGTGGGAGCGCGGCCGCCTCGGTCCCTCCCGCCTCCCGAGCCGGTGCAGCCCCCCGGCGACTCCCGACAGAGATCGGCTTGCTAGCGGCGGAGACGCCCAGCAATCCCACGTTTCGCGCGTGTCGGGCGGGCCGCGCGGAGAGCCCCAAGCGCCGGGAGCGGAGAGAAAGATTTACTGGGTCCTAGCGCCCTGAGAGCACGGACGGCTCAATCCCTCCCGCCTCCCGAGCCGGCGCAGCC
>PVLD010018139.1:0-39865 GCA_004027595.1 Dinomys branickii | reverse complement strand
CTTTCTTGTCTTTGGATTTTTGGTTCTTGTGGTTTTTTTTTTTTCTGTTGTTGAGAGGATCAACTGTCTGACTAAATTTGCATGTCTGTATATGGGTCCATACATCTACAATTCGAATATATCAATGGATAAAGCAACAACAACTGTTGAGACCATATCACCTTGTCTATAGATTAGTTGTGATTGTACTATTTTCTATGATAATGGGTGTCTGTTTGTCAATATGTTTTTGTACTTTTATGTTTCTAAAATAAAAAAAAAATAGTCTATTTTAGAGATGACAGAAAGCACAGGCATTGTGTCCAGCAAGTGTTTGTCTGATACACCCTTAGAGCAGTGGTGACAAACCTATGGCATCCAAGCTGCAGCAGGCAGCATGTTATCATCGAAAGCTCTAAAGAGTTTGCCATCACTCCCAAGACCTGATTATCTCTTAGCTGGGTGACCTTGAAATGTTATTTAACTTTTTTTCCATCTCAGTTTCTTTACTGAGAATTTTTAAAAAATAGCAAATGATTTGCAAGACTCTTGAGGATATAACAAAATAATGTATGCAACTTATCTAGCAAATAAGGGATGCAGTGCTCTCATATGGTAGGATTTCAACAAAATGATACTTCTTTTAAAAGGTAGTTGCTTCATCTGAACTTACCACCTTATTTCTCTTTCTCTTATGGGATGTATCAAAGTAGGTTATAATTAGACTGGGAACTTCTAGAGGATAAGCTCTATGTTCTTATTCTTCTGGTGAAAGGAAAATCAGTCCAGCTCATAGCTAGCATGTGAAGGACCTGAAAATTAAACCACAACTTACAAGACTGCATTATAATTCACAGCAGTGAAAAACCGTCACAAACCATGATGTGCAAGACAAACTAAGACTCAATACCAGATCTTCAAAACCCATATGTTATAAGTAAGAGCACAACCTAATCTCATGACAAAAACCTGCCAAAGTCATGTGTCCTCAAGACCCTGATTGTTCCAGCAACTTCCTAGCTCACAAATTCTAGCCTGTCTCTGCCAAGAGCACCCTAGGATCAGCCCACTGCCCTCTGGATGTTCTCCCTCAACTTCCACACCATCTCTCCACAAATCTGCTCTTCCTTGAGGTTGAAGTTAATAAACTCTCCTTGTTGGACAGGGATGTGTTTCAAGTACTCTTTGTTTAGTGAGATTTCACACATTTTGGTTTGCCACGGATTTGGCAGATTTCTGTTACTCAGTGGGAACTGAGTGAATTATGCCTTAACCAAAAGAATGGAGTAACAAGACCCTTTTGTCTTTATAACTTATGAATTCTAAAGTGAATTCTGCAAAGAGGATGTTTAGAATATTAGACTCCACATGAGCAGCCTTGAAGGGACTGTATATATAATTTCCCAGCTGGAAGCCTAAACTGATATCTTCAAGGGAGAACATGTCATCAGGAATACCAATTAGAGGCCAGTTTTGTCGCAGTCCACCACACATAGCCTCGTTTTTGCCCCACAGGAAACTGGAATCAAATCACACACACAGGTGCTCCAGCCAGTAGGGCTGGCAGAGTTCCACGGGCACTCATTGTGCGCCCACAGAAATACACCCATGGGACATTGACAGATTTCCCTGTGGATAAAGCCTGGCCAACAGCTTGAGAGAAAAGACAGACCCCAATCAATACCATGGTCTGAGAAGGCTGTGTGTGACAAGGGCAAGGGGCACTCTGAGAAGCAGCCTTGCCCGCGGGCATCCCAACACAGCGGGCAAGCGGGTGGGGCCCGAGGGAAAGGAAATATAGCCCTGGAGAACTGCAAAGCCACACAGCTATTAACTGACCTTGAGCAAATGTGGACAGCAACAGAGTCGAAGATGCAGCAGGGATTGCCACCACAATGACAAGGAAAATGGTCCCAACGCACACAGGGAAGGTCACAGATGATGGAGGTCATCTGCATCACAGTTAACGTCCAGTGTTGTGGGGTTCAGCGTCTTAACTCGTTGAAAGCAAGCTGTCCAGGTGCATTAACCGCCACCCTGCTGCCCTGAACCCTCGCACAGGTCAGAGCCAGAAAATCAAAAAGGTCTCAGTGTCTACAGGAAGGAAGTTGGGAGCTACTTCTTGATTTGAGCTGCTCAAAGCAGTGACAGTTCCATGAGAAGACATGACACATGGGCTTTTCTCAACTTTGTCCAAAATTGCAGTTACACTTATTTAAGGTCTAAGAGTCAAAACCCTCAAACTTTAAGCCACACTGTCACAGGCTAAGGAATAACAGAGTCACAGTCGAGACTAATGAGCAACCAATACATAAAGAACAGTATTTTTAAAGAGCACAACTTTATTTTTTCCAAGAAACTTTTAGATGAACAAAAATTTGCCCAAGAATCCACCACAAATAGGGGAAGAAAATGTCAGGTCCTTGAAAACAAAAACAGTTCTGGAAAGAAGAGGCTGGTGAGCTTTGCCTGCGTCAGTCAGGTGGAAAGATCGGCTGTACAGAGTCTCAGGGTGGCCCTCCAGTCAGGGAACAAGGGGCGTGAGTTCCTTTCCCTGGAAAGCAGTCTGCAGGGCACTTTGATTTACTACTCCTAAAACCCCTGGCTACACAAACCTCCTTAGAACCTGCCACAGCCCGAGACTTCCAGTTCTCTCCTCGAAGGCTCGCAGCCCAAGCACTTCAAGGACCCTGGGGCCAGGACTGGTGAAAGTCACCGACATTTAGCATCATTTTGTTGTCCTGCTTTTGTTTCCTAATGACTGGCAACCTGGGATGGATTAGAATGAATGTTTTTTCCCAGAAATGGGCCTTTCCTAGACCGGTCATTTAGGTCTCTTTTCATTAAATAATTCATGCACAAATAATCAACATGCAAATGGAAAGGATTATTTAGTAATTACATTTAGCTCCAGCAGAGACAGCTCATTAGGACAAGACGCACATGCAGGCTGTGAGAGCTGTTAACTCTGAAGAGGTCAGGTGGGGCACCAGCTCTGCTGCAGCTTTCCAGGCCCAGGAAGGGCAGACGCAGGCTCCAAACTATCAGACCCACACCTTTCTCACCACACCGTGGGGCTGAGCCACCTCAGGGAAACAAGTTTCCACATCAAAATTTAGAAATAATGTAAGGGAGTAGCAGTCATTTTTAAACAATAAAATTGGCTCTTTAAAAAATAGATTTGCGCGTTACTTTAATGCACCTACTTTGCCAATATTACAAGTAATAACTCAGGAGCTTCCACCCCAAGGGCTGTTTTGCTGGAACCCTGACCCCGCCCATGAGGCCCCCACTATGCCACGCTCACACCCTGAATCGAATTCTATTCCCCACCAAAGCCTGGGCGCAATCACTTCCCAAAATAAACAGAGACAAGCTCCTCTCCTCCTGGGGTGAGGGAACACCCTCCACCAGGAAAAATGTGTGCAGCGAGGCAAAGCCCGCCCAGCATTCTGCTTCTGCATGGCTCATGTCCCGGATGGTAAACTTAACGTCAAAGAGCACAAATCAGAGCAGATGTCCCTTATTACTTCTACTCTTCATCTGAAATGAGAAAAGGAAATATCACCCACTCACCCCTGTGTAAAACAAAACACACCCCAGAAAACTATAGCTCTAAGGATACAGGAATGACACAGAACCTTCAGGTTACTATATACGAGAGATATTATAACTCCCAACCCGTTAGATGTCAGGTACACCAAGTTCACGTTCCCCAAAGTGGAAGGATGAATTCTAAGGAACAATGAAGGTTAAGAGTAGGAAATATTCACTGAGGGAGAGGTAGCTCCTGGGATACAAGAGGGATCCTGAGTGAATCGCCAACGAGCCCACCTCACAGAGGAAGTTTCATAGAGTAAAATCACAAGATGGGTACAACATGGGACAAAACTATGATCAACCAATATTATAAGTATAGTCACTTACGTAATACGGATCCAATTTGGAAGCAGGTCATGTAGCAAGTGTGCACGGAAAGAACAAAGAACTTTTCAGGAAGAGGCGGGTCCCAGTCTTGGTCACCCATTGAGGTGACTGACTTCATCGGACCAGGTATTACCACTTGCTTTATCCCTTGAGGAGACATGGAGGCCTGGTCATTCTGTCTTATCTTGAGGCCTAGCCTCCAACAGATGCTCCTCCAGCCACAGTTGTGACGTGTTCTCATCTTTGGTACTGACGCACTTGAGGGGCTAGCCCAGACTGACTGCCTGGAATATTTCTACCTAACTTAGCTGTCTGTAATATAAAAGACTGATCCCACGGTTGCCTGACCAAGAAGTCCTCTTTTCCATTTTTGTTTCTATTCTTTTGCAACTACAAAAGAAAGATGAAGAACATTTTCCAAATCTTTTCATTTAGTGCCCAGAATATAATTTGCTATGTTGCAGAAAAGGTAACTGTCTCTCCCTTCAAAAACCACGTAGAGCCACATAACAAGACAGGAAAATAAAAAGTATCATTTTCTCCAGACCTTACAGGATGGTTCTGCACCCTCTGACTCTATCTGTGGCCAGGAAGGGACAGACCCCTAACCTGCCCTCTGGCTTTGAGTTGGGTTCAGGAGGCCCAGTGGAGAGGAGCTCAAGTCTAGGGTCCATCTTCCTCCTGGTTCTCTAGGGGTCCCTCCCATCACTTCTAGCCTGGGGGCCCCTGCTGCCCTCTTGCCCCTCCCAAAGAGAGCGGAGCTGTCACTGCAGATGGTTCCTGGCTGCTTGAACAACCTCTGCTTGTTCCCCAACCTTGACTACGCATCTGTGAACAGGGCTTTGTTAAGTTCATCAGATCTCTCCAGGGTCCTCTAGGTGGACCTTCTGAGTTCTGCTGGGCCTGTAACTGAGACAAGCTGTGTCTGGGGCTGCTTGGGAAGGGAAGGAGAGCCCAGGACAGCCTGGGAAAGGGCCATGGGTCCAAGGAGACTGAAGAAATATAACCAATAAAGTGAATGTGACTTCCTGGCCTGAGCAGAAAAAAGGACAGTAGTGGAGAAACTGGACACATCTGAGCAGTCTGTGGCTTAGTTACTATTATTGCACCTTCTCTAACTAACTTTGACAAATACACAGGCATGTAAGAAGTTCAGTGCTAGGCATGGTGGTGTATGTCCATAATCTCTGCATTTGGAAGGCTGATGCAGGAGGATCACCACAAGTTTGAGGCCAGTCTAGGCTACAAAGTGAATTCAAATCCAGTCTGAACTACATAGCAAGATCATCTCTCAAAAAAAACAAAATAAAGAAAAAGAAGAAGAAGAGTTCATACTAGAGGAAGCTAGATGAAGGAAATATAGGAATTCTGACTACCATCTTTGCAACTTTTCTATAAATATAAAATGATTCCAAAAAATAATTTTTATTAAGGAAAAAGAGCTGTTTCCCAGACCCTGATACTGTCAGCACACGAGCAGTTTGCTACTTAATTAAGCAGGCAGTCTGAAGACTGAGCCGAAGGGACTTGGGAGCTCCTAGCTCTGGCAGAGGGAAGCGTAGAAGCGGTCATGTGCTGACACCAATCGCAGTGTAATTACCTGACTATTTAAAGAAAAGAGCTGATGGAAAGAGCGCCATCAGAGTTCGCTCTGTTCCAGCTCATTGGAATGATCCATCCCTTGGCCAGTCGCTGGATTTAGATTGTAACATTAAAAAATAATAATAATACTACCTGAAAAAGCACAGGAAATGAGGGAAACAAAGAAATGATGGTGGTGCTTTCCCCTCTCCCTTCTTAGAGCTACAGTTTGGTCAGTGAGTCCTTCCGGCCCCGACCGCACTCACACAACTTGAGTCTCCCACCTGGGCTGTTTGATGATGGCTTTCCTCATCCCCTGGGATGACGCTGAACACCCTGCGGACAGACCTGTGTTTTCAGTCCCTACAGACCACAATGTCCTGAGCCAGTCTCCATACACTGACAGCCCCTCTCTGCCCATACTTTTTCCTATTTGGATCTAGATATGATTCTTATAGTCAACATTTTCCACGCCACATGGAAGAGGAGCGCAAAAGTGTTGCCATGATTACTCATATCTTTAAGAAATTATTAGCTGAGCACCTACTATGTGCCTTGCAATGTTCTAGGCACTGAGGATCCAACAGTAAGATAACCTCAGCCTTCAAGGAACATAAAGTCAAATCCAAGAGACAGATAAGTAAACAAACAACTGCCAAGGAGCTGTTGGTTCTGCCCGGCCATCATCACACAGTGCACAGCAGGACAAGGCCACTCCAGTTGGAATCGGGGGACAGGAAGAGCGGGTTCCCAATCCAGGGCTGCACCCTAGCAAGAACAGTTTAAATGAGGCACATCTGATCCTCTAAGTATAAAGTGCACATCTCCAAACATGCTGCTCTGAAATACGGGCTATTTTGAATGAAAAGCACTTTAAAACAAACAAGAGAAGAAAACCAACAGCTGCAAGTTCACTCCGTCCCTTCAGAGCAGGAGATGAAATTCCCTGTGAAAAGCATCCTCTCTGGACCAGCAGGAAGTGTCCTTCTGTCCACTACAAACGCTGCCGAGGGGATCCTGAACAGGCCCACCTGAGGCGCTGGCCTGTCTCACTGGTCACCGTATTACCCACATGTCCACCTGGCCCCAGCCCCGTTCTACGACTTCCTGGTCTCTGTCCAGCCCTGTACGAGTGAGTGACTCTAGCTGCACCTTTGGGTCTTCATGTTCTTAGGAAGCCTCCAGGGTCACGTAAAACACGCATTAAATAAGCCTGAGTACTTTTCTATTTTCTGTCCATTTCGTTCTCAGAGCCAGTCAGAAAAAAAAGAAAAGAAAAAACTCTCTAAAGTGGAGGCAAACTTATGCTTTTCCTGTATACCCTCAATTCCCTCACAAAATTAAAAAAAAAAAAAAGATTAGAAAATTTAAAAGTATGTCTCTGCCTTGAAGGGATGTATTACTGCTTGTAGCTCAAATAATCAGGAAGTGGGTAGGACAGGCAGAAGGGGAAGGAGAAAAGGTTAGGACATGTGACATGCACACGCCAGCTCCTCACGATGAATGCATTCATCATGTCTGACAAACACACTTGCCAAGGGTCAGACAAAACGTCAAGCAACTGAAGTTGCTGATTTGCATCCTAGCTCTAAGACAAAAAGCTAGTGGTCTGGGCCCCCTTCCATGAATCAGAAATGTCAGATAATAAGAATTTATAAAAAGCAATCCTAGCCAGACATGGTGGTGCCCACCTGTAATCCCAGCACTCAGGAGGCTGAGGCAGGAGGATTGTTTCGAGTTGAAGACCAGCCTGGGCTACAAAGTGAGCTCAAGGCCAGCGTGAACTGCATAGCGAGACCCTGTCTCAAAAAGACAAAAATAAATAAATAAAAAGCAATCCTTCCCATGATCTAAGCTCTGCTGCTTGGGACTTGGCAATTATCAAGAATTAGAGTAACATCAAAGGGCTACATCACCAGAGAGAAAAACACAGCCTGGTCTCTCTGATGCCCAGAGATGGTGCGTGCGTATGGATGCTCAGATGTACAGGGACAGAGGCAAAGCCAGGACTCAGGGAGGCCCCTCAGGGAGATGTGTTCAGAGGGTCCAGAGCAGCCTATATGCTGCATGGACCTGTTTAGAGATCTGATGCACAAAATCAGCACTGCACTTAATAAAACTGCACTGTACCAGGGAGTTTTGCTAAACAAGGGGATTTTTGATGTTCTTGTTAAAAGCACGTAACTATGTGAGATGATAAAGGTATTAATCTGCTTCACTATAGCAACCATTTTCCTTTCTCTGTCTATCCCATAATAGTACTCTGTAGCTCTCAGGTACACACAACAAAATTCACCGTGAAGACAGAATCAGAGAACTGCTCCAGAAGGGGAAAAAGCCAGCTGCTGTTTTCATGCTCCGGTACCCTCAATCAGCGGAGAGGCTCACAGTCCTCTTGGCACTGGAAGGGATTTTGTAGCTAGGGTTGTTCACATTTCTGTTTTATCCAGAATGAAGCTTCCCAACCAGGGATGAAAGAAAAGCAAAGAGGGTGTTTAGAATATTATGCATACAGGCAAGGCATCCTGGTACATGCCTGTAATCCCAGCACTTGGGAGGCTGAAGAAGGGGGACTGCTGCAAGTTTAAGGCCAGCTGGGCTACAAAATGAGTTCAAGGCTAGCTTGAGCTGCATGAGACCCAGTCTCAAAAAGAAGAAGGACGGAGGAAGGAAAGAAAAGGAGAAAAGGAAGGAAGAAAGGGAGGGAGGGAGGGAGAAAAGGAGGGAGAGAAAGAGGGAGGGGAGGAGGGAGGGGAGGAGGGAGGGAAAGAGGGAGGGAGGGAGGGAGGGAGGGAGGTGGAGGAAGAGGAGAATAAAAGTGCATAAACTGTGGAGCAGTTTCCAGCAAATATCTGAGAAAAGATGATGCTTGACAGAAGCACTGAAAATCAGATTTCCTCCTTCAGATAAATGCTGTTTCTATTCCCAGCGTGGAAGGCAGGAAGTGCTCCTCCCTGGGTGCTCTACCACACTTCCTCTGGTCTAGAGAGGTCCGTGAGCTTCGAAAGCTGCCTCTGGATGCCCGGGTAACCGCCTGGCTCGGGTCAGGTCTGCATGTGGGGCATGGTTTAAGGAGTCTTAAACTGCTACCTGAGCACATCCACAGAGAGCAGCTGCCATGGCCACAAGTGGGGCACGCCATGCGCCCACCTCAAGGGACAGGCAGTGGCCAGGTTCCTGTGCTCCCAGCAGTTTCCCGGCGGGTGTGCTGCCCGGGTCAGCCAGCTCAGGATGAGACCCAGGCAAATACACGGAGATGAGGACATCAGCACGTTTGAGTTTTTCATTCAATTTTCAGTTAAGGTTTTATTCTGCAGTTTTTCTGTGACTTCCACAGTGGAAGTCCTCCATGAGGATGGTACTGCTTAAATATAAGC
Source organism: Dinomys branickii (assembly GCA_004027595.1). Classification (NCBI taxonomy): domain Eukaryota; kingdom Metazoa; phylum Chordata; class Mammalia; order Rodentia; family Dinomyidae; genus Dinomys; species Dinomys branickii. The sequence continues at coordinate 31,001 of PVLD010018139.1, read as the reverse complement.
ACGGGAAAAGTCACATGTTAAGAAGGGGACAGGAGAGGGTAAGGCAGAGCTTTGCAGATGCTTGGTCAGTCCTGGAAGGCCAATCTCCCTCCCATCTGAGAGTAAACAGGCCACACCTTGGACCTGGCTGCCAAGGTGGGTCCCAGCTGCACTTGGACCCTCCAGAGTCACTGGGCTTGTCCCCTAGCGAGAGTAACTCCTTTCTCTTGAGTGTAATGAGTGAAGCCATCATCAGGCGATGGGAACGTCTCCTCTTGGCTGCCATGGTCAGGTATGTGCACCCCAAGAGGTTATCTCAGGAACCTCTCCAGAAGGCACCATGTGTGCAAACCAGCAAACCAGCTGGCACCTGCATTCTTTCCTTACACGTGGAAGTAATCACCGAAACCAAAAGACCTCCACAACTCCCTCACAGAGCTGAATTTCCTCAAAAAATATGCAGACACACACACGGTGAATATCACACTCACCCAGGACCTGAAAGATATAGGAAAGAAGTGTCATGCCCAGCCTCACTATCCTTTAGCTGGGGTGGCAGAGATAGGCCCACGGGAAACACACCCCTCACTGTCCCCTCTCTCTGCCCCTCCTTGTCCTCCATGTGTGGACTTCATAGAGCTCTGCTTTGGCTTGCACCTACCCACCATGTCTACTAACCACTTTCCCCATCTTTGTAACCAATGTTCACTTCCTTACACACACACACACACACACACACACACACACGTATCTCTGGGTGTGGTGGCGCAGGCCTCTAATCCCAGCACTCCAGAAGCTGAGGCAGGAGGATCATTTCATGTTTGAGCCCAGCCTGGGCTACAAAGTGAGCTCAAGGCCAACTTGAACTGCATAGTGAGACCCTGTCTCAAAAAGACAAAAAGAAAAAAAACAAAAAACCACATCTTGCTCTTCCTCTGTGCATGGACTCACTATGGAATCCTCAGTATTCTTGTCTGCTTACTTTTCCAACCCAGGTTCCGTTCTGCTTTCTTTATTTTCTACTCCAACAATGGGGATTTCAGGAAAAGAACCATGGCAGTGCCTTGGAAAATGTTAACACCTGGGCTACCTAAACTACCGTTAGTTCCTAGAGGAGTTATGCCTGAGGGCACCCAGAGAGCTCAACAAATCTTTGGTATAATGAATTCATGCCAGAAACAAGGAATCAGGAGGGTCAGTGTTTGACAAATAATCTGATTTTTAAAACTTTCATACCTGGTTTCCATGCAGAAAACATAGGAAGTATGTACGTGCTGTATTTGTTCCCAAATACAACACTCCAAAGAGTAGCTTCAGAAGGGCCTTGAGCTTGAAACTCTGGATTTCAGAGTTGTAAAACTCTTTAAGCTCACAGCTCTAAGTAATTTAAGCCCCTTAGTCTCATTGGTTGAAGCACTGTGAAAGCCCTTCTAATGCTGCAACAAATGAGCCATCCTTGGCTTGGATCTATATTTCTCCCATGGAAAAATGGAAGAATCACTCATTTTGATCACAAATACGTCAAAGCCTCCTACAGTCTCTCATTTCAGAAAGTTAATATTTTATCGCAACAATGGTTAATGTGAGATAGGACATCTCTGTGGGACTCTGTGGCCTGACCAAGAGCCCCTGGTGGTCTTGGGTTCTTTGAGCCCCCAGGGGCTGTGGCTCCTCCCTTACGCCTGGGACAAACCTCCTTGAAAGGGCCCCAAGCAGATTGTGCCATGGCTGTAAACCTCATCCCAGCTTGGCAGAAACAACTCAAAACATCTCCTGATTCTCCTCCACATGTAATAATATCTGACAAGAGGCTGATTGGACAGCATGCAATGTCATTTTCTCTAATTAAGGAACTCTCAAGAAAAACTGAAATAGCCACAAAGCACTGTCAGCAGAGCAATCAGCGGCGACAATTAGCTGTCAACTCCAGTTCCTGGGCTGAGTATGCACAGGGAGCTGGGGGAACTGCTGTGCATTTTCCAAATTGGTGTGAGAGCAGGCATCAAGGACAATGAGGATGCGCAGAGGGACAGAACCCACAGTGCACAGCAAGGTGCTTGCATCCCATGAGGAGACGGGGGGGGGGGTGCTGCTGCCCACCCTCACAGAAGGGCACTTGTTTGGCACTTGTTTGCTTTTGCTGTTTGCTCGCTCGCTTGTTTCTCTTAAAGCAGTACACAGGGAGAAAGACGCCTACCTTGAAATCCCCAAGTAGTTGCCAGGCTCCTGGCCACAGCGCAGACTGCATGGGCCCTGGAATCCCCCATCCTTTCCCTGGAGCACTTTTACCTCTTCTTCACGTCTGCAAGCAGCTGCTGCCCATCTCCATGATGTGAGCATCACAATGTCACCACACACAAATCCTCCCTTTCTCAGCTCCCATAACAGATTCCCATCAACAGAGCAAGGTCATTAATAACGGAAGCAAGAAAATGTATAAAGCTAAAGATATAACACAATTATCACCATAAGTAATAATGCATAACAATCAAATTTAGGAGACTGGATGGACGGACAGATGGACGGATGGACGGGTGATAGACACAGATACCCTCACACACATATACATATAACAATTATTAGAAGGAATATCATTGTTTCCTTTCCAACACTCCTGCCTAGGCACGTAACACAAAAATGCTTGTCCTTTTGCAACCATTGGAAGGTGATCCCTTCACTATACCCCTTCACCCTTCAAGGAGGCAACTTCTTGCATGGTTGCAATTGGGTATGAGTAAGTACACAGAGGTCTGGGAACCTTTTCTTCTCTATATTTCTTTTCTCAGTAACATGCATCTTTCCTTCCCATGAAAGGAGATTTCAGCAATACAAGAAGCTTGATTGAAGCCAAACCTCTTCACAACTGAAGCACACTGCCCAAGGCCGCATCCATGTTCAGAAAGTTAATACTTGACTCCCTGATGGTCTGACACCTGCATTTGGTTGTCTAGGGGTGACAAATTCAGGCCAGATTGTTTCTGCAGCAGAATTTGCTCAGCCTAAAAACAGTGAACCAGCCTCCCTTGCAGCTAAGAGTAAACACTGAGATTAAACGTGGCATTCATTGACTAGGGTAACCAGGACAAGGCTTTATCTGGATCAGCTCAGCTGGGAAGCACGACATAGTGTCCTTCTCTGGCTGTTTGCTTGGAACATATGTGCAATAGTCTCAAGTTAAAGATATGTTAAAAGGATTTAATGATATTGCCAGAATGCTTTGACTTTGTGTCTTGTGCTAAGAGGTCAGAGATGAACAATAGGAAACAGGGAGTTCAGTCTTTGGTAAATTGAATGGGGTCCTGAGACAGAAGGGAGAGGGAGGAGGTGAAGGAAGAAAAGAAAAGGAAAAGAATTAAGAGGGGCTATATACCTCAGATTTGAAGTTACTTACTATAAAGAAGAGTGATTCAAAAAGAACAGGTGTGACATGATACTGGCAGAAAAACAGGTACATTGATCAAGGGAACAAAATAAAAGAAGCAGAAACAACCTCAGGCACATACAGCTATTTGATCTTTGACAAAGGAGCCAGAAACACATACTGGAGGAAAGATAACCTCTTTAATAGATGGTACTGGGAAAATTGGATATCCACACACAGAAGACTGAGTCTGCAGCTGTATTTCACCATGTACTGAAGTAAAATAAAAATGGATCAAGGATCAAAATGTTAAAGTAGGGGGCTGGGGATATAGCTCAGTGGAATAAGCACTTGCCTACCAAGCGCAGGGTCCCGAGTTCGATCCCCAGTACCGCAAAAAAAAAAAAAATGTTAAAGTAGAAACACAATCTGCTGGAAAAGAAAACAGGTATGACCCTTGAAGACATAGGTGTAGGCCAAGACGTTCTGAACAGAACCCCAGTGAAATAATGCCAAGAACAAAAAAAAAAAAAAATGGAATTATATCAAATTAAAAAGCTTCTACACAGTAAAGGAAAAACCAACACAGTGAAGAGATAATCTACAGAATGGAAAAAAATATGCCAGCTATTCCGCAGATAGCAAACTAACATCAAGAATATATAAAAACTCAAAAATATTAACCATCCCAAAGTAAAAGACCCAATAAAAAACGGGTAACTGACACAACTAGATATTTCTCAGAAGAAGTACAAAGAGCCAATAAATACATGAAAAAATGCTCACCTTCGCTGGTCATCAGAAAAATGCAAATTAAAACTACAGGGAGATACCATCTTACCCCAGAAAGAATGTCTGACACCCAAAACTCTAATAATAACAAATGCTCGCAAAGATGTGGAGAAAAAGGAACTCTCCTGCATTGTTGGTGGAAATGTAAACTTGTACAACCACTATGGAAATCACTGTGAAGAGTCCTTAAAAAACTAAAGGTAGAAATTCCGTTTGACCCAGCTGTCCCCGTCCTACATATCTTCCTAAAAGAGTTAAGATCACCATCTTACAAGGGTATATGCATAACCATGTTTACACAAGTTCAGTTTATAACAGCTAAACCCTGGGAACAGCATATACGTCCATCAACAGATGGATGGATCAGGAACATGTGGTGTTTGCACCCCATGGAGTACTACTCTGCCATAAAGAAGGATGAACTTGAGAACATAATGTTAAATGAAATAAGTCAAACACACAAGCTCAAATATCACATGGTTTCTCTTCTATGAGAGACATACAGATAAAGAGCAAAATAGAAGGGAGATAAATAGGGAGTAAGTAGATGCTCAAGTCCTTTTCCAATTTACATATTTATTTCTTTTTTTAAAAATTCAATATATATATGTATAACACTTGTTTCATTTATACTAACAGTTTATCTTAGTTCATTGAAAAGAAAGTTTCGTGTTATTATGTTTCTTCTTTGTAAGAATCCTCTTTGTAAGAAGCTTTTGATTTACGTCTTGTACCGAGTGATACTTTGAAGATAACAGTACATCATGTCGTAATGACTGTTATCCTCTCCTTATTTGGTTATGAAGATTTGGGATTTTTTTCATAAAAAAAGGAGGAAAATATGTGTTATGCACATGTACCTACTCCCCATCATAAGGAATGTAATCATCGTGTACCACAGGCATGTACTAATAAAAATTTTTAATAAAATGCCTGAGTCCAAATGCACACAGAAATACAAAATGAAAATTAATGCTATAACGTGGCTTTGTGGCTAGCATCTTTTTTGATACTAAAGGAAAAAGAAAAGCTTGGAAAATAGGGAATCAGGATAAGTATAAAATTAGTCTTCACTGATTGTAAAAAGAATAACTTCAGCAGCATAGTCTCATACCACATCACAAGATACTCAACATCACGAGAAATGCAGAGCTGAAGGCTCTCAGCAAGAACCTCAACAGAGCTCGGCGTGGTGGCGCACACCTGTAATCCCAGCACTTGGGAGGCTGAGACAGGACTGTTGTGAGTTCAAGGTCAGCCTGGGCTACGTAAGTGAGTTCAAGACCAACCTAAACTGTATAGCAAGACCCTATCTCATAAAAAGCGAACCTCAACAGAGGAATGAGTCCTTTCCTTCTAGGACCCATGGGCCAGGTTTCAAACATCCATAGAGACGTCACATAGGAACTTGGATCTTGAGCAGATACTAAGATGGGGAGAAAGCAGCGCTGCTCCTGGGAGGAGGCTTCAGGGTGTGTTAGCCGATTTGGGCTGCTGTAACCAAATGGCACGGATGGGTAACTGAAAGAGTAAACATTTTTATGCCATGTCTGGGGAAAGCCTGCTTCCTGGCTCCCAAGCAACCCTTGCTCACAGTGGAAGAAGCCAACACATTCTTCCTGGCTTCTTTCACATGGGCATCATTTCCAACCATGAGGGCTCTTCACCCATGATCTGATCACCTCCCAAAGACCTTCATCTCTTAACACAACCACTTGGGAGTTGACTTTCAAAGCATGAATTTGGGGTACCACAGCCATTCTGGTTATAATGAGTGTAAGAAGTCCTTTTGTAAGAGGAAGCATCATTAAACCACTGCTTACAACAAAGAGCTGGGTTTTTGAGTTTGAGGAACACAAAGTTCAAAAAGAAAAATTGAAAAAAAAGAAGCTTTAAATATGCATATCAGCAATAATTGTTCAACTAAGTTGAATAATTTGACTGTAAAATGCATTTAAATGCCTTAATTTTGTGCCTTATTCCCTGGGGGATCCTTAGAATAACCTTCACAATATTTTGATAGGAAGGATTTTAATGTCATTATTAAAAGTACAATCAACTACAAAAAAATAGAAATAATGATTATATAAAACCTTGCTTCTCAAACATTCAAGTGCACAAGAAGTACTCTTGCTCATGTTGTTAAAATGCAAATTCTGCTTCATCAGGGCAGAGGTGGCACCCACGAGGCTGTACCATTCACAACCTATCAAGAGAGGTAGATGCCACTGCCCCAACACCATGGTGGAGTAGCTGTGATGGGGAGGGTGAAGCAGATCCCAGCTGGCGTTGAGGAGACCATTCCCGAAATGGCTGGAGCATCACTAAGGTCTGTGTGGAGCCAGTGTGCTGCCCTCATCAGCTCTTTGGACACTGGTCACCCTGCTCTGGGACCTTTGCTCTTACTCCCACCTTCTGAGGAACTAGAGTTCCATAACACCCATTCTTATCCTTCTCATGTCTGTCTTTCCATCTCCCACTCACAAAGGCAATTCAGGCAGGGAGAAGTAAGTTGTTTTCTCTTACCACAGCCCTCAGAATAAGCTAGAGTGTTGCTCCTACCCTCATAGGCATGCTTTTCCTCAAAAGAAAGGATGTCAAATACACCCTAACCAAGAAATGAATACTTAAATCCTCCCAGATTTCCTATTAAGCTTTTCATTGTTATTCTGTTGCTTTCTTTTGATTCAGTTTTCTTTCACTTATCACTAGCATTTTTATTTGGAATCAAATTTTTCCTTTAATACCAGTAACCCCTAAAATGCTGCCCACAGTGCTGCATCCACTTAGGAGACAGAAAACCACGGAGAATATCACCCCTAAGAAGAAAAGGCTGCTCACCCAGCCAAATCCTGAGGCATACATACTAAGCACATCAGAGAGCTGAGATCACAAGGCAACCCCATGAACTGATTTACATGTGACCTGCCTCTCCAAGGAAAAAGAAGACACAGGAATTGTCACCTTTGGCAGAGCATAGTACAAAGAAGTAGTATCTTAAGTCACTTTCTCGTCACTGAGACACAATATCCAACACCCACAATTTAAAGGAGGAGGGGTTTATTTTGATTTATAGTTTTTAGAGGGTCTAGTCCATGGTCACTTAGCTCCAAGACAGAAACAGCATGGCAAAAGGGTTTGGCAGAGGAAAACTTCTCACATCACAGCAGCCAGAAAACAGAGAGAGACTGGAGGAATCGGGAAGGGAGACACACCCTTCCAGGCCATGCCCCAAGTGGCACACCTCTTCCTACCAGGTCCCACCTCCTACCAGCCAGTCAGCTATAAGCCCCCATGATCCAGTCCCTTTCCATCAGCCCTGCCTCTGAATATGTGAGGCCTTTGGAGACAATCTGTATGTAAAGCCTAACAGGTGGCCATCATGGAAGCAAGAATAAGAAAGCAAGTAAGATTTGAATGAGTTCTTACAGGGCAAGTCTGTAGCAAGATGGCAGAGAATCTCTGAGTTCCTCAAAAACAAGAGGAGCACAAGCTGTCTCTCAAGATTACCCAAGCGCCTGAGTGGGAACTCAGGAGAAAGTTGAGGGGCAAAGTCCCAAGGCTGGGGAAATACACCCTTTGGTAGGACACAGACAAGAGATTCCAACCGCTTCCTGGACTTCATTTCTTACTAAACCATAGCTTTCAACCTGAAAACCTTCCCAGTTCCACCATCCAAGCAAAGGTTCTCTTGTGCTTGGGAAGGGACAAAGCAAATGCCTGCCACCTGCCTGTGGGAAGAAAAGAAACCCTCAAGTCCAGGATCCTACCACTGAGGCAGAAGCAGGAAACTCTCCCACTCACAGACCCCACAGATGCAAGGCAGAGCCTGGCTCTTTAAGGAACAAGAACTCACAGAGTCCGTCCTAAGGCCACCCGCCATTGAGGGTGTGCCTGGAGAACTGAGAACACAGCACCACCGCAGCTTTGTACTGTTCTGGAGCGGGGAGACAGGCAGACGTGGAGGGAGGTTCTCACTGCAGAGCGGACAGGGTCTGCCAAAAGCTGAGGGTGAACTCTGGACACACCAAGCCTGGCCAGGCATCAGGCGACTCCAGGACACACCAAGAACTTTAGTATCTGGGTCACTTTAGGAGCTGGCCATTGTGAGCCCAACCCACCCAAGCTCACCACTAACTACAAATGCTGTTAACTGCTAACAAGACTGACCCTGCCTACAGAGGAAAGGAATGCCTATTATTTCCTTTGTTACCTACTGCTCTTCTACAAGCACTGTCCAACATTTAGTGAAAACTCTGAGAGCCTCAAAAAAGCAAGAAAAGAATTCACTTGCAAGACAAAGCAATCTACTGAACCAGAGATGGTCCAGATCTTGGAACAATCAAGAAATTTTAAAACAGCTATCAATATGTTAAAGGGTGTTGTAGTAAAGCAGGATACAATGCTAGCAAAGATAGCCTCAGTAGAGAGAAGGAAACTATAAGAAAGAATCAAATAGAAAATCTCGAAATAAAAATGCAGTGTTAGACATGAAGAATTCCTTTGATAGGCTGATCAGGAGGTATGTAAGAAACAAATCAGTAAGATTAAAGATAATCAATAGAGATGGATGTGCTGGTACACATTTGTAATTTTAGCATTCTTGGGAGGCTGAGGCAGGAGGATCACAAGGTTGAGCTTGGCCCAGTCAGTTTAGTGACTCAGCAAGACACTGTCTCAAAATAAAAAGTAAAGAAAGGACTGGTGGTACAGCTCAATGTGAAAGCTCTGGGTTTAATCCCTAGTACTGAAAAAGAAAAAACAGAAATTGTCCAAACAAAACTCCAAGAGAAAGAGTAATTTTTAAACAAAGAACTTGAGAGCTATAGAAGTTGAGCCATATCCCCAGCCCTAATAGCAAGTGGTCTAATATTGCAAAGAGAAAAAGAGGTACAACGTAAAGGGCGGAAGACAACTTTTCAGCATGCCATGCTAGAAAATCTACACATCCATGTTAAAGTGAACTCTTACCGTTTTTTCACAAAATTTACCTTAAAATGAATCCTATAACTAATAACACATTACAATATGAAAAAATAAGATAGAGGTTGAGAAAAAGCATTTGCAAAACATATACTTGATAAAGGGTCTGTAGTCACGTACATACTGTAATAGCACCATAACATGAAGACAAATAAGTTAATTTTAAAAACTGGTGAATGGTTTGAACAGACACTTCACCAAGAAGATCCAAAGATGGTCAAGAAGCATATGAAAAGATGTTTAACGTGACAGAAATGAAAATTAAAACTACAATGAGATAACACTATATGCCCATTCTGATCGCTAAGATGACAAAGACGAATAATGCCAAGTTCTGGGAAGGCTGGAGGGACAGATAAACCTTCATTATTGCTGATTGGACTGTGAAATGGCATGGTAACTACGGAAACAATTTGGAGATCTTGTTTTCCATGTTTAAACTTGTTACCATTCCAGTATGGCGCAATAACTCAGTGACTGAGACATATCAGGAAAAAGAAGTACGTTTAAGAGAAATTTAAATATGTGTCCACAGGAAAGTTGCTCACAAGTGCCAAATCTTGTAAATTACCCAGACGTCCGCCAGTGAGTGAACAGGTAAACTGGAGTCATCACCCCATGGAATTCCACTCGACAATGAAAAGGAGCATTTGGAACATTACTGGCATTTGCAAAAAACAAATGAAAATTATGCCAAGTGAAAGAATTTGAAACAAAAGGCTACAGACTCTATGATTCCATTTATATATCCTGGGAAAGGTACAAACAGAGAGAACTCAGACCATGATGGTCAAAGGCTGGAGGTAGAACACACTTCCAGGAATGTATGTATTCTACACCTTGCCCATGGCAGGGCTTACACCATTGCGTATCTTTGTCAAAACTTTCCAAAACAAGTATTTTGACAGAATGGATTTTACTGTTACTTATACCTCAAGAAAGAAACCGGACTAAAGTAAATGAATATATAAATAGTGCTTTGACAAAACAGTGGTTGTGTGGTAAATTGGATAGTCACACAGAAAACAAAATTAATCTTGACTACATCACATCATGTCTAATTAAGATGGTTCCAGATGGGTTACAGAGCAAAATGTAAAGATAAAATAATGTAGCTTTCAGAACATAAAACATCTTCATAATCTCAGGATAAGGCCAAGATTTCTTCAGATAGGAAACAGTGGTGCTAACTACAAAGTGGAAAAACTGATAATTTACACTATATTAAAGGAATTTTATTTCCTTAACAGTAAAAAGGCAAATCAAAGACAAGAGAAGATATCTGTAGTACATGTACCCTACCATGACCTTAAATGCAGAATATACTTCTTTTAAGATGTCTACAATTAAATAAGAAAGATAATGTGATAAGACACTCCAATTTTTTTCACATTTTTAAAAACACTTGAAAGGGCTTTTCACAAAACAAGATATCCACATGGTCAATTAACATATGAAAAAAGTTCCCTCTCACATTAGTCTGTAGGGAAGTGAAAATCAAAGCTACAACCTTATCCACTGCATACCTACAAGAGCTTCAGGGACTGTAGTGGATTGACAGCTGGTGGTCAATTTATAACCCCCAGCTGAACTGAGTCAGCGTGGTGCTGGGAGTGGGAGGCCCACCTGAGGATTGCTGCCAGCAGCATAAGAGGCAGAACTGGCTCCCCCCATCGGAGCGGAGTTCCGCCTCAGACAGTGGCGGGAACTCTGGTGAGCTGTTGCCGCCCCACACACCAGCTTGAGACCAGGCAGAGACCCAGACCGCTCTAGGGACCTGGGGTCCACTCCCCGCCCCTTCCCTGCCCCCCCCCATCCAAGCGGAGCTGTGCCTCAGACAGTGACAGGAATTCTGGTGAGCCACCCCACCTCTGCCCCACCAGCTTAGGAGCCAAAGGGAGCCCCAGACAACCTCAAGGGCCTTGGGCGATCCTCCCTACCCTCACTCCATACCCTCAGGGCAGCTAAGCTGAAACTTAGACAGCTTTGGGGGACTCAGTGACTGCGTACCTACCTCTCTTCTGGTGTGGGAACCGGGTGGGGTAGTGGCAGTGTATGGAGACACGGTGACCACCACAGACCCACTGCTATATCCCAGTGGAAACAGGGCTGAAACAGGACAGCTTGGGGAACCCTTGAGTGAGAACCAAGCTCAGCCACAGAAAACTGTGGGAGCATTGGGGATCACATCCTGTCCGCACACACACACCACTGAGGGTGTCACACCGAGCATGAGGGACCTTTGGGTCCTTGTCCCACTACTACAACATCACCCTGGGAGTGAGCCTGAGCTACAAGGAACCACTGCATCTCTTAAAATGACAAAGGAAGGAGCAAAATGCAATCTCAGACCTCTACCCCTCCCAGAGTAAGTCCAGGAGACACCAACACAGATGAGCTTGAAAGTCATATACCTGGAATTTCTGAAACGATAGCAGTTGACATAAAGAAACAGCTCCATCAGGCCATAGAGGACATCAGATCTGAAATAATGTCTGAGGTAAAAAAGAGAAATGCTAACAATAATGAAATAATTGGTTAGCACATCTAAAGAAGAGGCAGAACCGGAGGAGAAGTGAGGTGGGTGGGAGCTGAGAGGGGCTGCTGGGAGCTGGTGGAAGCTGTGAGGAGCTGTTGCTTCTGTTGGAGGAGCTCGTCAAGCTGGCTTTCCTGAGGAACTTGGCTGTTTTCATCCTCCAAGAAGCTCAGGACGTTGTTGGCACTGAGAATAGCTCCGGTGCACTTTGGGGGAGCTCTGGTCCTCACTTTTAGCCTCGCTTCCTGGCTCCGGAGGGGAAGATGAGGCACTGCCAGTCTCCTGGAGAAGCTTGTCACATTGGCTTTCCTGATGAGAACTCAGGTTCCCTGATCATAGGAGGAGCTCCGGACCTCACTGTTGCTGAGGATGGCTGTGGTACCTTTCGAGCAAGCTGTGGTTCTTACTCTGTGCATCGCTTCCTGGCTCCAGTGCAGATCCCTCATCCTGCTAGCACAGCTCCTTCATCTCCCTGGCATAGACTTCCTAGATTCCACCACTGACCTCTGGGCCTTCCCAGCACAGATCCGTGAAACAGGACTGCATGAATACTGTTTTGGGTTCCAGGCTTTCAGCTGGACTCATGGGTGGCATTGTTATGAGCTCTAGGTCTTCAGCTGGACTCATGCAGGACATTATCATGGGATCCAGGTCCTCAGCTAGACTCTCTGGTCTCTAGTGTGTGGACAGATTTCCTGCACTCTCTTGTATATGAGTCTTTGGGTGACTATTATAAATAATCTTCTAAAATATGTGTCCTGTATTGTATTGTTTCCCCTTGCAAAAAACCTCAAACCATAACAGTGACATAAAAAGGAAAATACCTTGTATTGGAAAGGATATGGAAAAATCAAAAACTTCATACACTCCCAGTAGAATGGTAAATTTTTTAATCAACACAACTGCTTTGGAAAGCTAACTCATATCTTCCAGAGCTGACTATATGGCAGAAAACCCAGAAATTCCCCTTTTGCACACATATGCAACAGAAATGTGTACATGCAATAGAAATGTGTGCATGCAATAAAACCAAAAGCATAATTTAACAAAAATGACTCAAAAAGAAATAGAAAACCTAAATAAATCAGAGACTAAATCAGTGGGTGAAAATTCTTGTGCATTAGGCTCAAAATGTCCTATTACCAAATTCTGCCACACAGTCAAGTACCAAGTAATTCCCATATTTTGAAAAGCACTCCTGACAAGGGAAATACCAAAAAGAACATTTTTGTTCAATTTCATTTATATGTAAAACTTGGAGTACTATATATAGCAAGCATAGAAAATATAATGTACCCTGACCAAGTTAGTTTTATCTCAGTAATGCAAGCTAGTTTAACATTAGAAAATTAATGAAGGTTAAAAAAAAAAAAAACACAGAAGATAAAAAGAGAAAAAAATCATTTTATCATCCCAGTAGATATTATAAGGCATTCAATAAAGTTCAACATCTATTCTTGATAAGAACTTTTAGCAAACTAGAAACAGAAGAGAAACTTATTAACCTGGTATAAAAAATACCTCCACCAAACACAGGTATCATAGTTAATCACATATAATTTGCCTACTGTTAGCTATTTGATGCTCTCCTTTTTCCCAGTGTTATTTTGTTGTTATAATTTAGGTTGAGATGCACACCTTTGCGCATGTTGCTCAAGTTGCCTAACTTCCAATACCTTAAATTCCTCCTGTGTAAGGAAGGGTAGTAACATAGCACCTAACTCATGGGGCAGGGTGAGATTTAAATGAAATGCTGGCATCAGGTGTCAGGGAGACTGGAGAGAAAAGTGTTCTGAATTTACCTGGTGGCGGATCTTGTCTCACAGCAAATAGCGGGCTCAGTTCAGAAGCCACTCTGTAAAGCCAAAGACAGGGGTGGAGTTAGATAGTCAGAAACACAGAACATCTGCAGACTGCAGTCAGTGCTGATGCTGCGACCTGCCCTGGAGCTCCTGTGCATCCTCTGGTACCTCTGCCCCGCCCACTTCTCCCTCTCTAACCAGCCGAGTGGGACCATCTCATGGCCCCTTCCACCTGCATGTCATCTACAGAACTTTAGTTTTTGCCCATCACCCTGACAACTCTAAATTTTGAGCAAGACATTATTCTAAGATCTCCACAACTTCCTCTTGATGGCTGAACGAAGGCAAAAAAAAACTTCTAAGGCCCTGTATGAACCGATGGCCACCTCCTCCTGCAGCCCTGATGCTCAGCCCTCAGCCACGCTCTGTGCCTGGCTGCTCGGGTCCACACCTTCCAGGCCCTGTTCTGCTGCCTCCCAGCTCCCACCGGCTCTGCTCAATGGCCAGGACCACCCCTCCTCCCTGTGACCTCTACTCAACAGGTTCCTACTCATCCTTCTATTCTCCACGGGAGTGTCACCGAGCTGTCAGGCCAGCTGCTGCTCTGGACAGGCTTGGGCTCCCCTGTACACTTCCCCAAAAGCTTGCATTCTCTCTTTGTAAGACCACATGCACTACATCACTCAGTACATCCTGGCTTCCCCATGACAAGAGTCCCCTCTGTCTGATACAGCTGTGTCTTCAATGCCTAGCTTGGCTCTAGACCCAGAGTATACACTTAACAGTGTATTCTCTGTTGTGTCAAAATGAATAAGCCCATTTCTCACCCCTTAGCTTCCCAAGCCATCTGTGCATTCATATTGACAGTTTCCTAAGATTTCCACTTCAACATCAGATTACATTGATGGTCAGGATTCACTGATTACAGAATCAATGCTGTTTTCTATACTAATATGAAAGGAAATGACAGCACAAGCGTGATATAATTTTTCTGTTATTTAAAAGAGCTCTACTTCTTTTAGATGTACATCTTTATTGTGTACATAAAAAGGGAAATATGAAAATACAAGTGAAATAAATTTGTTAGTGTTATGGTTTAAATGTTAAATGGTGCCCAAAGCCTCATGTGTTTTGAAGGTGATTGGATCGTGGGGGCTCACAGCCAACAGGCTGGTAGGAGGGAGGGTCTGGTAGGAAGAGGCAGTCACTGGAGTGCTGTTTTGGTTATTTTTGTTGTTGTTGTTGTTGTTGAGACAAAATATCTGATGCCCAGAATTAAGGCAGAAAAGGCTGATTTAGCTTATAGTTTGCGGAGGTTTTTGTCTACAATCAGCTGGCTCTAAGGCAGGGTGGCAGGGCGGCAGGGCACAGGGGAACACTTTAAGGCAGCACAAGACAGCAAAAGCAGCAAGAGCAAAAACAGGGGAACAAACCTCTTTTTTTCCCTTATACTGTAAGCAAGCTACCCCCACCCAGGGGGCATGTAGCACTCTCCTATTCTCAATGCAGACTCACGATGAACACAAAGTAAGGACCCTGGGCCCCTGCTCGGTCACTTAGTTAACCTTTTAAACTCTTTAAGTTGACACAGTGAATAACTTCCCAGAGTGTTAAGGGCACATCCTTTTCTCCCCAGGAAGTAGAAGTGCTGAGTCACTTAGCCAAGCCTCAGATTGATACAAGAGGGTTCATCTCCCTCCACAGCTCCTCCTTCTCTCGAGAGCACTTCCTCTCTACTGTGCTGTGAGCAGCTGTCCTCCGCCAGGCCCCTCTGCCATGCCACCCAGCCCTGGAGCCAGCTGACCACAGACTGAAACCTCTACAAACTGTGAACCAAAATAAACCTCTCCTTCAAGTTGTGAGTGGCAGGACCGTGCCTCAGCGATGACGAAGCATGACTAAGGCAGCTGGGAATCCCAATCTAAATTGATGCACACATAACACTGTCCTCTGGCATCAAGAGCATTAGTGATGTGGCATCTCTTAAGAGTGCCCAATCATCTTTGGGACCTTCTCATAAGCTGACAACATCCTTCTACAAGTGTTGCTGTTAGCAAGAAAATCTTAGCAACAGATGTCACCAGAAGATTTCAGTCAACACTCAAGAGTCTCATTTTCTCTCAGGCAGCCATTGAACACTGACTGAAAAATAAGGGTATAGTCAAACAAAGAGAACTACCAGGTACACATACACACACAGGCCCTATGAATACAGCACAGCTACCTACCCACTACCAATCACAACAAAAACTGCTTTCAACTGTGTAATCCAGAGCTTTGCGATATGGAGAAATAAAACTGTCTTCAAATATGAAGTGTTCAAAGACTGCAGAGAACTTTGGAAATTTAAGAAAAGCAAGCAAATGCTCTCTCACATACACACACACACATGCACACACACACATTCACTCACGTGTGGTCAGACTCAGGACTGAAAACTCTTACTGCTCACATGTGAGGGTGGAAAGGTGGGCACAAGCGAGTCCACCTCCTCTGGCCATGCCCTGGCACGGGCCTCCCTCCCTGAGGAAGAAGGCCTTTCTGGCTGTCCACTCTGGTATAAGAGGGTTCCTAGAGCTTGGCCCAGCATCCCAGGACCCTGAGACTCAATCTGTGGGATTTCAACTGTGGCTGTGAAAATGAAGAAGGAAAGGACATCCCCAGGAAAAACCAGTAGGCCTCTCTGTGACTTACTTTCCTCGTCTGTAAAAATGGACACACAGGACTAGATGACGTACTAACTCAGAGTCCCAGCAGAAGCAAGGCAGCATGCCGAAATGGGAGCTTCCATGGAGGGGACCATTTACAGGGTATGGATGGGTTAAGGAAACCACCTCCTGCCCAACAAGTCCAAACAGAAGCCAGGGGATAGAAAGCCCACTGGTGCCACCATGGTTACCAGCCTGCCAGGACCCAGAACTGTGGGAAAAGAGGGAAGAACAGAGAATCTCAACCTCAGTCATCTCTGGTACAGAATTAAGCTTTGCTATAACAAGAACAAACCTCTGAGCATTCATTCCCGAACACTGAGAAAAATCCACTGGGACACAGGCTGGCCTTCAGCATGCAAAGCTAGGGCAGATGGCAGCTCCCCGTACTGCACCAGAAAGAGAATGCTCACAGAGAGCACGGCACGGGGCAGGCCTGTTCTCCATGGCTGAGCTCTTACAAACGGAGGGGGGTTTAACTGTGAGGTGGTAGCTGATGCCCCCACTATACCCCAAGATCCTCCCTTTTCCAGAAGCAGAACCTCTGGCATCCTCTGCCTCGGAAGACAGTTTCCAGGAGGAAGAAGGAAACACTTTTTGACATTGGCCTCTCCAGACCCAAGTAACGGGAAGAGCTGGGCCATACTCACCCCCACGCCTGCCCTGCCCCACACCTGGTCAGCCTGCAGGCTCTGTGTGGAGAAACAGAAAGAGGAGGCCAGGACTGCTCAGACATGGTGGCTCCTCAGGAAAGGCCTCCCATACCCTTTACCCTCAACCCAGGCCAGAAAACGGTGAGCACCCAGGGGCCTCTTTCCTCTCCTCACTCCTAACTTCCTCAGAGCCTCCCCTCTCTCTTGGCCAGCCACTGCTCCAAGAGCCATCTGCCCACCACACCCACCTTCCTCAACAGCGGGGTCCCACAGGCACCCCATGATCAGGATGCTCATCACTGGGACTGAGGAGTAAAGTCTTCAGGGAGGAATCGAGGGGCCTTCGAACATTTTCCCGGGTGACATGTTTGCTTCAAGGAGGTTCCTAGGACCACATGCCCCAGACCCCAGCCCCTGACAGTGGCCACAGTTCCTAGTGTCTGCTTTTTCCTGAGTTTAGAGGTCATGCTGTCCTTCAAAGCACACAGAATTTTGCTGAAACCATGGTACTGATCTCCAGCAAGGCAGCAAGGCCACTAGAGAGGTGTCAGGCTGAGCTGGGAAACAATCTCAGAATAGATGGGAAACACATGGCTGGAACAAAAACTCACTGGGAAAGCAACAAAAATAAGTCTTCAGAGAAAAATATGTGTTTCCTTTTATCAAACGAGCCAGATGATTTCCAAGAGGCTTTTCCAAGTGTAGGAAGACTGACTTCCGGCCACTCACCTACTCACAGGTGCAGGAAGGCCACCGTTGTGAGCTTTAGGAGGAGGCCCAGCGCCGGCAGAGCGGGGTGACCCAGCCACATCACCCAGCCACTCCTCTACACAAATGCCAGGGCTGTGGGCTAAGATCACTATCAAGATCCCTTCCAGTCTGAAGAATATCTCACTTTCAAGCTGGAAAGGGGACTTTGAAGGTCAAAGTCCCAGGATTTGACATTGAGAAATGAAGCAAAGGGACTTTGAAGGTCAAAGTCCCAGGATTTGACATTGAGAAATGAAGCAGAGGTGGAAGAACTGCAGTTATTAGCCAGGGCGCCCAGGACTGACAAAGAACAGAAAACAAGCACTGGGAAGACCCTCTCCTGCCGGGTCTTGACAGGTTTTCGTGTGTCCCCACTACAGATGACACTGTCCCAGCGGGCTCTCCTGCGCATCCAAAGGAATTTTCCTAGTGACTCTTCTGGGACATTCCTCAATGCAGCAGCCGAGGGCGTTTCCCTGGCTTCGCACTGAAGTTTAGGTGAAACTCTCACACTGGATGATCTGTCAAGTACTAACTCTAACCCTGCTGCTCTTCAGCCAGAGTCATAGAGAAGAACGTCAGATGCTGGGCTTGTTATTTTGCTGGAAACTGACTAAGAAGGACACAGAATGCAGCACACCCAACTGTAATATTTAACTGTTTTTGAAAACTCAACATCGAAACATACCAAAAACAACATTTTCAAAACTGACAAAGTTGGACATCTCACAAACACACACAAACAATAAGTCTGTCCTGAATAACTCCAAAGAAAGCAACCTGTTGGTTGTAAAACTCAAGCACTCCTTCATAACTAGTTTACACACTTACAACTCTTTCAATGAATAATTCTTTCAGTCTGGCTCTCCCACAGTGCTGAGCGCTCACCAGGGCCAAATGGAGCTCATCACCCCCCTGCCCAAACAAGCCCCCCACTTCATCCCTTCCCTTTGCTCCCATTGCACAGGCAAGAACCTGAGCCACCTACTCTATCAACAGCCGGTCCTGCAGACTGTAACTACCAAGTGTCTGTCTCCCCTCCACCCCGTTGCCACAGCTTAGGGCCAGCCTTCCTCATTCATCTATTGGACAACTCTGAGACCTTCCAGCCTTTGGTGTCTTCCATCATTCCTCCACTCTTGAGATGCATCTGTACCCCATCCACATCTGACATCAGCCCTGTGCCCACCCTTCACAACTCCCTGCTGCTATAGGAAGAACTCAAAATTCAGTGCAGGGTCCTCCCTCACACCCCATGCTCCAGCCTTACAAAACTGCTTACAGTTTTCAACCAACTCTCCCATCCCACCTCCAAAGCGTCCACCCAATAATTTTGTCTCTTTTAGAATAAAACTGCTCTTCCCTGTGTCCTAGGCCCAGCCCTTGACAGGTACTCTTCCCCTCCTCAGTGAAGTCGTTGCTGCACTGGGGAGACTCCATCCCAACTACACTTCCCTTGCCTGACTTGAACTCATTCTTTGGGTTCATTACCTAAGTTCATGGTGACTCCCTATAGAAAGTTTCCCTAATGTCTTTCTTCCCCGACAGAAATCTGGTCCTGTCACACTTGATGGCTGTGAAGTAGAGATGGTTCCAGTCCAAATTTATCCTCAGAAGCTATCACAGTGCCTACCACTTATTATAAGTTTTCAAATCAGTGTATGGTAACTCCAACCTTCCTGCTACTGTAATAGCAATTTTCTGCTCACCGCCACCATGCAGGTTGAAGGGGCCACTGCCTCCCTTGCAGCTCAGCTGTGCTCTAGAGAGAGGAGCCTGGAGCCCCCCAACATTGAGTGCACTTCCATACCACTCTTCTTCCAAACATGGGCTTATAGTGGGAAAAGCACAAGGTATGAGGATCCTTGAGGTACACTGGGGGAGTGTGTCTACAGGTGTCCATGTGTAAAGACTGGTCTGTTCTCAGAGCAAGCGCAGCACCTACATGTTGTGCATGTTAAGCTTGATGAGTGAATAAAGAAGTAACAAAAAGCAAATAACAGGATGAAGGTTGAATGTGTCCTATCCTTGAAGGATTTACCACTTAAAGAAGTAAATAGCAGAAAGATCAAAATTTTGAAATCATTATGGACCTCTTTTTACATAGGCTGAACCACATGAAGCTCTTGCAGGACAGTTTCATCTGGACCAGTCTGACATGGAAGTGCAGCAGGCTACAGACAGTTTTCATGGTGTTCATGCATAACTTTCATCCACACATCTGTACAAAGTAATTTGCAGAGCCAACCTCAATGGGACATAACCAAGATGACCATTCATCTTGGTTTGCCTGACACTGTTCTAGTGTAAGCCTATTATCCTGGAATAATTGCCTGTATTTCACAGTATTCATATTCTCTATAACTATGTCACCATCAAAACTGTTATAATTGGTATGACAAACCTCTATGATCTGCTAAAATCCTCCTAAGGCAGCCTCAGACCTCAGAGAATAATCCAAATAAGGCTTTCTCTCCTGGTGGACATTAATCTTTCTCCTTAAAGAGGAAGGAGTATACGTGATCCGACCAACAGCTGGCTGTCTGTGAAGACTAGAAATCCCTGTGGGAAAGGAAGAGGTCACACACAGGGATCCAGGGTCCAAAAGTAACTGAAAACCGAGCATAATCTTTCCTGGTCCCTGAACACTAAAAAGGATGCAGTGCATAACCCATAGCATTAGTTCTTAAAAGCTCTTCCACACCTACCTAAGGCCCTCCAGTCTTTGAGCTACCAGCTTGGGGAGGAGCCGTGGCCTTCTGAGAGCCCCAGGATTTAGGATGCACAACCCTCTTCCCACCTCTGCACTCCGCCAGCCCTTAACCTCTTCTCCCGATGCCTCATTGCTGAGTGGGTAGCTCTGGCAAAAGTCCACTCCCTGTAGGACATGGTGAAGAGGAGGAAGCTGAGCTGGTAAAGGCAAAATTCTCACTGATGGAGTGAGGGGAAGGGTGTGAAACTTCACAGATTGATGACCAGGAAAAGCCAGGTGGAGGGAGGTGCCAGATTAACAGAGAAGATTAAGAAGACAATGGGATTTGGAGGAATTTGAATGCAGGCTGTATTTCAGATCATTTTTTGAGATTATTCCTGTCTTAGGGATAACAATGATATTGGGATCGTGTGAAATATTCTTCTTTTCAGGGGAAATACATAGAAATCTTCAGGGGAGGGGCCTTGTGGAAGAGAATGTGAATGTCCACATGGATCTCGTCCCTCAGACATGCTTGGCCCACGTGGGGGGGAGCATGAGAGACAGCAAACGGACTGAAGGGACAGAAACCACACTCCTGTCCCTGCCACTGTAGGGGCTTTTTTAAATGAAAAGCAATTTAAAATAAGTAAAAAGTAAATAAAAGCCCTTTCACATATGTGTGCTAAACACTCTCCACAATCCCTCATGCTGTCCTTTGAAGCAGGAAAGGGGATGGGAAAACAATGCCCACAGCCCCCTATAGGGAGGCTTATTTATTAAATCCACAGGGAACCCCCACTTTCTGATGGGAAAGTAGCATTTCCTGAAGATGAGGACAAAGTGGCCCAGGCTAGGTGGCCTCTGCTGGGCTCATTCCTTTGCCCACCACAGGAGGTACGACTTCTGCTGCCAAAGCCCCAGAAACTCAAGCAGGAGTGTGAAGGAACCTGGTCCTCTGTGGCTTATTCCACAGGCACCTGTTGTAAACTCAGTGTCCACATTTCTGAGTATGAAATAAGCTGTGAACCGGATAGGATCTGGATGGGCATTGTCAGCGGGGACTGTCCAGGAAAATCTGCCCCACCAGTGGGTGACAAATACATCAATGAATATGACAACTATTAAAAGCATATAACAAAATAATACAAAGCAATACGTTCCTTAGAGTTCAAACAGGTAGTGAAGTAATTCCTCTGGAGGAATCAGGAATGGGTTCCTGGAGGTGGGGAGATCGAGTTGGCATTGAAATAAGAATATTTCTGCAGGTAGAGATGAACGGGAAGGTCATTCTGCATGGAAGGGATTGTGTAAGGAGGTGGTCCCCTTATACATATTGATATGGAAAAAAACTAAACCAATGCCATTTTGTGTTCTAGTGCCATTTTAAAGCTTAAGTTTCTATTTCCTTAAGTTTGTTTCTTAAAATGTTGTCATAGTCAACTAACCCAATCCCTTCCCATGCTCTGTCATAAGACTACTTGTCCCCATGTAAAATGTCAAACATCTTTGTTCCTTTGTCACAAGCTAAGCCCATGCTTTGTAGTCTTTATATAGCTGCACTAAATCATACCAGCGCCACCTCCCCCCATAGACCCAGAACTAAAACCATATAACTATTCTCCCCTCCTGCCCTTCGAGGTTGGTGCTTGGTCATGTACTGGGTGCCCACCACCAGCCCCCAATAAACTTGCTTGTCTCTATATCTGCCCTCCATGGGTGACTCAATTAAATAAGTGCCTTTGCCACAACATTTGGAGGCCCCAGTGAGATCTCCCACAGATGGCCCCTCCAGGGAGGCACCAACCCCAACCCTGAATCTATGACCTGGGAGGCCACCAGCACCTTAGCTGAGTTTAGCCAGTCACCCAGACCATGTGCTAGGCAGAGGGATTCAGCGCCACAGAAAGAGACGGTCAAGCCTTCCTGACTACACTTGGTAATATTTGGCTTTGCTTTTGGCTTGTCCAGGGACCTTCTTTGCCTGGAATTTGGAATTGTGAAATTTGTGGACCTGACCTCTGTATGCAATGTCATTTGTCATTTTTCCTGATTCATCTGGCTTATGGTTTATGAGGCCGTGGGAGCCCCATCAGGGATTCTGACAACCCATTTGGTATATTTGTCCTAACCCAAGTGGGTCAGGGTTTGGGACACTGTGGAAACCTTGTCAGGGATCCCAACATCTCGTTCGTTTGTTTGTCTGTTTGTTTAAAAAAAAAGCTGTCAGGTTTGTTTTCCCAGGACTACAAATACTTTTTTATGTTTTGTCTGTGAATTTTGTTGTGTGTGGTCATGTGTGTGGTTCTCCCCACTGCACCTGTGATTTTAGGTCTCTGCCACCTCCATCCTTGCTGCCTTTGTAATCATGAGCATTGGACTCCTATCCAACCTTCCTGGACCCTCCTTCACTGTCAACATGACCTGAGACCCTGATAAAGATCAACTGGCAAAAGCTGTCACCAGAGTCACAGCTTTCTCCAATCTGCTGAGTTCTGGGACTGCTGTTTGGATTTCTGGTAGAGTGGGCTTGGGAGGGACTGAGGTGGGAGATAATTCATCTATAATCCAATTCAAATTATTGATATGAGGGCCACACCCTCTAAACCCACTGTAGTAGGATGTATGATTTAGAACTTTGACAGATTCAAGAATAATTATGGGGTAAAGATAAAGCCAGGGAGGCTAAAAACATTGTGTAAACTGTGTGTTATGGTTTATACATTGTGTCAACTTGGGGAGTCTAGAGGTTTGGCTGAGTGACTCAGCAGGAAGCCAGGGTGCTTACTTTGTACACATCCTGAGCCTGTGGAAGAGGAGGGCATGGAGACTGTGTGAGAGCTACACGCCCCCTGGGTGGGGGTAGCCTGTTTACAGTGTAAGGGAGAAAAAAAAGGCTGCTTTGCGGCCATTCCTCCCTTTTGCTGGTTGTTTTTGCTGTGCTCTGCTGCCATGAAAGTTTGCCCTCTGCCATGTGCCACTCTGCCTCAGAATCAGCCAAGTATGGAGTGAAACCTCCATAAACTGTAAGCTAAATAAACCTTTCCTTCCTTTGTTTTGGGTGTTGGGTATTTTGTCTCAGCAACGAGAGAAAAGTAACCAAGACACTGTGGAATGGCCATCATTTGGTACTGGATGGCCAGCAAAAGGGACTCTTAGACCCTCAGGCAACTGTGCAAATTTGGAATGTGGTTACAGGCAAGCCTGGCCCCACTGATCAGTTTCCTTATATCGATTCTTGGTTGTGTGTACCCTTGGTTCTGAACCCTCCCCCCCTTGGTTCCAAATGTGTACATGTGAGTCCCCTAAACTCATCCTCCTTTTAAAGAAGAAGAAGAAGAGGAGGAAGAAGAAGGGGGGGAGGAAAAGGGGGAGGGGAGGGGGGAGGGGAAGAAGAAGAGGGGGAGGAGAAGGAAGAGGAAGAAGAGGAAGAAGAAGAAGAGGAAGAAGACTCCACTAAGTCTCTTAGAAGTACAGCTGGTCAAAAGCATTTTTCTCCCTTCACCTTTCTCAGTTTCCAGCATAGATTTGTCACTCTAAGAAAAGCATGAACTCTGGATTTGATGTACTTTAACTGATTTCACCCTTGACAAGTCAGACTGTCCATCAGCCTGTTTCTTGGGCCTCCATGAACTTTCCTTAAAGCTAAGGTTTTCATCTGTCCCTGAAGCCAAGCTGTCACTAAGCAATTTACTCCCCTTCCCTAGCTTGTGGGACCCATTTTATTTTCATTCCCATAACTCTCCTGGGAGAAGAGGGAGAGATAGGTAATAGAAAAAAGAGAAAGAGAATACAGGAAAAAATATCAGGACAGGGGAAAATAAAAGAGAATAGACTGCTTTGTTCAAATTGTTCATAAGGTAAAACTAGGGAGAGGGATGGGTGGGTGTAAGTACAGATAGATGATAAATGGATGGATGATGGGCAGGTAGATGGGTGGTCAGATGGATGCTTTGATTTACTAGTGGCCAGGCAAAAAGACAGATGAATGTATGAAGAAATGGAAAAATGGCAAACACAATCATTAATAATTTGATTCAACAGAACTTTAACATTTTTATGTATTATCTTGCATATGCCAGAAAGGTTCCTGAAGGATGAAAAACACATAGACTTTGTCACCAAAGCATGTACAGAAGAGCATATAAAATGAGAAATCACAGGATAATTTCTATTAAGGACATTGAAATATTGCAAGAAAAAAAGGAAGGAGTGTGTTCCAGAGAAGCCCCAAAAATAATCTTAAGTAAATAAATTAATAAATGTCATAGTATTTTCTAGGACCAGAAACCCAAGTTGTTCATTTAAGGCTACCACTATCTCAAATTATAAAGCACAATATTTAGGTGCCCTTGAGTTCCCTCTGTCTTCTAATCATTTGTGAGAAGAGAGTGTATTCATAGACTTAGTTCAGCCTTCAATTTGATTGCATAGAAACTAAAATATGCAGTTATCCAGAACCACCTGGTGATTTGCCAGATGGTGATGTTGGTGACATTGACAAACGGTCATTGTCGAAGACTCCATAATTAGTCATGGAAAGTGGTTACTTCAGCATAATTTTCAAGGAGGACCAACTTGTTCTCTTCCTCAATAAGACCTGATGTGTAATTATTGGTTTGTCTCACAACTGAAAGAATGTCCACTCCCTTACTCCTGAAGCACAGAGAAGACACCCATAAAGCTGGGTGCTGTCCATGGTTCCACATGAACTGTGACATCTTGTCAACTTCTCATATGAAGAACTCAAAAAGCAACCCAGAGGACAATGTACAAAGTTCTTCTAAAAAGATGATTTCATATTGGTGACCAAAATTGATGTAAAACATAAAGGTTTTGGGCAGGAAGATAACTTTAGAGAAAGACGCTGTAAGACTGGATTTAATCATGAGTTCAAATATCACATTTATTGCCTCTCTGAATCTTAGTTTTCTCTTCTGTTAAACCCTACTTTATGTATTTACTGTAATTGCCTGAAATAATATGAGAAAGCATAGGTTACTGGGGGAGACTGAGGATTGTCAACAGTCAATGTGAACTTGAATTCTGACTGCCATACCCAAGTGTGTAACATAAGGAAACTTGCTTCATCCTTCTGTGTGCTGCTTGCTCAGCCATGAACGCACATGTGACCATATTAATCCATGCATCCTGACTTCTTAGGTGCGAACAAAACAGAGCAGCTTGTGTGAAACAACACAGATCAACAAGAGCTCATTAAAAGTTTGCTGTTGTTTGCTAAAAGAAAAAAAAAGAAGTACAGTGGTGCCTTGGTTCATGAATTTAATTCATTTCACAATTCTGGGGAAGACAGCTTAAGTTCTATTGTCATTCATTGTGGAGTTGGTGACTGGAAGCAAAATTTATCTGAGTACTTCTATTCGTAAACTGAATTGTTCATGAACAGGATGCATTTGTGAACTGAGGTACTAAAAACTGGTATTTTCCAAAGTTTTCAAGTTATGATGGGTAAATAAGACAAAAAAGATTCCTATTAGAAAAAAGTGAGCTTAAATATACATCTCAGAATTTTATGAACAATACTAGAAAACAAGTTCACTAGGAATAAACATACTTTGACTGAAAAAAAAAGGTGTCCATAGCTCTGCAGAATTCTACAGCCTTGTTTGCAGTGGGAAGGAGCACTGTAGCCACCTCCCATGGACAACAGTGGACTGTCACAAGACAGGCAAGCCATATGTAAGATGCAGAGCTCAGAATACTACTATTTTGAAGCAAAGACAGCCTCTTCTGCTAGTTTTCTCCCTCTGAAATATAGCCACTGATCCCCCCATCCCCAGAACCTGTTCCTATGGTCCTGCAAAGGCAGAACTGCTGGCCTTAGACACCTGGTGACCACACGCCCTGAGCCACCCACCATAAACTAACTGGTCATCCCTTGGTCGGCTGGGCCATAAAATCAGCTAAGTGCTGTCACGGTTTGTCACCAAGTGGAAGTGATACAGAAGATGGGCCTTCAGCAGTTCCTGAAGAAACAAATAAATTGTATGATCAGATGACTTCAATTCCATGGCCATCTTCTTCTATATCATTTCATGTCTCAATCATTGGCCTTGTGAGGGGTTCCCTATAACCAGATGATGATGGAGAAAAAAGACTCAGATATGTCTTATATCATTTTCTGTCTCTCAATCATTGGCCTTGTGAGGGGTTCCCCATAACCAGATGATGATGGAGAAAAAAGATTTGGACATGTTTTATAGGTGATTCTCCATTACATATCAGCACCAACTAGAAGTAGGTTATTGTATCTCTACTCAGAAGAGGCCTTGAAAATCAATGGAAAAAGAGAATCTTCCCAGGTGGCACTTCACATTTAGATATCCACTTGGACTAAACGATGGCAGGAAATCTAAATCTGTGTTTATTCATACATAGTGGCAAATGATTTGGCTAGATAAGAGATTTGGAAAGAACAATTAGAAAATTGGTGAAGAAAGGACTGGGGAATGGCATCTGGATGCTTCTGGAAGGGACGAAGATTGTGAAATATTTGAACCTTAGTTGTATGTTTGCTTAAGAAGGGGCTTTCAATAGTCAGGTGGATAGGATGACACATTCTCAGGGTGTTGGATGGCCTTCTTTTTCCCTAGCTACCTTACTGTTGTCTCCATGGGTGTATCGTCAGAGTGGCCATGACAACTATCAAGGAGGCTACGTGTAGCTTCACCAAGGGAAATCCAACTATCATTCTCAGTAAGTGCTCGGCCTGCCTCAGTGGGGGCCCACCACAAGCCCACATGGACCAGCTGGCCACCTGATGGTTGGTTGACTATCCTGAATCTCTTCCACTGTAGAGTGGTCAAAGGTTTGTTCTCATCGGAATAAATGCTTATTCTCTATATGGGTTTGCCCTTTGCAGGACCATTCACTCATATATTAAGAGAACACCTTAACCGCCATGACGGTAAGCTTCACAACAGTGCATCTGACCGCACAACAACAGAAGTGCAACAATGGTCTTGTGGCCATGGAATTGTCTGGTCTGGCTCCAGATGACACCATCCAGAAGCCTGACAGATGGGAGAGGTCACCTAGGCAAGGCTCCTTTATGTCACAAAGTAAGAGACAGCACATTGAAAGGTCATGGTGATACCTGTATGGCATATGCTTTGAATCAGCAACTTGTATAGAACCAAGGGATAAAAAGTTGGAGGTTCCACTTATACTAATGCACCTAATTACCTAACTGCAGAAAAGTTTGCTTCCAATGCCTCAGATTTTCCAGTCAGAATTATCATTTCTGGAGTAAAGATATTTCTACCAAAGGCACAAGAATGGTTCCATCATACTCAAATTTGAGACTGCTACCTGCTGACTTTACGTTTCTTGTGCCATTGAGCCAAGTGACAAAGAAAGGCTTTATTGCACTAAGTAGTGTGATTGGTCATGATTATTAAGGTGAAATAAGATTATTGCTGAACAATGAGAGCATAAAGAAAGATGTCTGTAAACTAGAGGGTTCTCTGGGATGCCGTTTTGACTTCCATTCCAATAGTAAAGTGAATAGAATCTTTCTACCACACCAATGAAGCCAGATGACTAACTCTTCAGGAATGAAGATTTGTATCAACCCACCAGAACAAGAGGCTTGTTGAAGGGAACAGAAACATAGGAATGAGTAAAGAAAGAAGAGAGATAGAGGTCGATTAGATATTGGTATGGATGTGGATCTAGAGACTGGTGGTGTATCACCTACCTATATCTATATTCTATATGAAAATCTATCATGGCTTTGTGATCGGTCACCAAAGTAAGGCCTCACATCGTATGTATCTCCTTCCTTACGTGGTATGGACATATTTGTACACAGAAATCATTTTTTTCTTTTTTCCTTTAACCCAATGTGTCATATAAGAAGTGTTGGCCAGTAGTTAACTTCACAGGTTAGTCTTTTGGATTACAAAATAAGTGGAATTTGCTAACCTCTAAGAGGAATTCACATCCCCAAAACCTGGCCACACAGCCTGATGTCACTTGGCAATGTTACGGTTTGGTCTAGACACCCCTCACAAAGCCTCATGCAGTTATAGGGGGTTTTCTTGAGATGGCAGAATCTTGAGTGTGTGACTGATTTCTAGTGAAAAGCTGGGATGAAGGCTGCTGGGATGAAGGGTGGGCAATTGCTGGATCAGTCCACTGATTAGATTGGCACTGCTCTAACCCTTGCAGCCTGGGACAGAAAGAGCTTTGTCTCTCTCTCTCTCCCTTGCTGCTTTTGCTGTCTTCTACCGCCATGAACGGTTGCCCTTCTGCCACGCCACTCTGCCTTGGAGCCAGGCAGATGGACTGAAACCTGTACAGATCGTGAGCTAAGTAAACCTTTCCTCCCTTAACGTTGGTTATTGGGTATTTTGTCGCAGCAATGAGAAAAGTAACTAAGACACGTAAGAACATGTCCACTTTGGGCAAGGCTTCCACTGGTCCATGGCATCGGCAGAGGCATTGACATAGTGCTGTTGTTTATCAAGTTTATGTATGGATGCAGAAGAGGCAAAGGGGTAGCTCTGCACATACAGCATCTATCTCAGATCCATATTCACTCTTCTGCACCTTCCACTCTACTGATGCAGAAGGAAAGCAGTCTGGCTCACTCCCCTGAGTTACTATCGGACTTCTACCAACAATGGCACTGGCAGGAGGCTGGAAGACAGGCAGAAGGGTGAAGGGTTGTGTTTCTCTGGGTCTCTGGCAGCCACAGCTGGCTAGCATGAGTTCTAATGGCAGAAGTGCACTGTGCACCAACAGGAAGCAGGAACTGTCTTACATTGTGGGTTCCTGCAGTGCCTGGCCTAGAGATGTACTCACGGTAGATGGGGGCTATTTTTGTGTTTTTATCAACTATATAGCATAAAACTCACTATCTTAACCATGTTAAGTTTACAGTTCAGTAACATGCCCATTTTGGCAACACATATACTAAATTTAGTTCACTACTGTTCTGTAAATCTACATCATTTTATAATGAATCTCTACAACTTTTTCATAGTTCAAATATGAAAGTCTATACCAATGGGGGGAAATCTATGGCACTCGTGTTATTTGTTTTTCTTTTAAGACAAAAGATGTTAAAGTATGAGGGTTTTTTTCTAAAATAAATCATCAGCATTCAGGCTTAATTGCAGTGCTGGCACTTCACAATAAATAAGGGTTTGGGTTGCAGTGTGGGCGCTTGTCCGTAAAGGTTCACCACCAGTGGCCTATACTACTAAGCAGCTTCCTTTTCCCCTCCTCCTCTGTCCCCAATAACTACTGTTCAGCTTTCCATTTTCATGACTATTTCAGATAAGTAGGCACATAGGTTTCTTTTTGTTTTTGTTTTTTTTTTTCTTTAAAAATGTATACCATTGTAGAATATCACAGCTGAAAGAAATGTTAAAAGTCCAAGGTCTTGCCCAGGGACAGGTCTTACTGTCTTAGTCTCTAATTAGGTAACTGTTACTTTGTGATGACAGTCTCTACTGAGGATCTCAGTGACTAGTTCAAAAATGAGAGACACATTACGGGTCACTCCTCCTTGTGACAACAAAGTTCCTCCACGTGCTGAACCAAACTGGTCCCATTGGTCTCTTGCAGAAAGAACATCTTCCCTGTTTACATGCCACACTATTTTACAAACGTATTTATCACATGTTTTGTCCTGCTATGAGACAGCAAGTGTCCTACACACAAAATCAGAAACACAAATAAAAAATATCAGTTTCTGTTGGTATTGAACACTGAGCAAACCATATGATGAGGCCAGAAGTCTCCCCAGCGCTGAGGAAGGTGGCAGGATTTGGGAATTAATAACAGGGTATCTGTGTGTATTCCTCAGGCCCACAGGCTTTTAAAAATAAATATTGGACTTCCGGGAAGATGGCGACCGGGTAGACAGCAGAGAGAGAACCTCCCAGAGGATTACCACCCAAACAATGAAATATAGCAATATGGAGACAGAAATAAGGACTTCCGGGAAGAAGATGACCAGCCGAGAGAGCGAGTGTGGAGGGAAGAACGGCTTCAGCTCCTGAACCCAACAGAGAACGCGCTACTGGGACAAACTGCACCAAACCGGGCAGCGCTCCGGGATCCCGCTCAGAACCCCACCCCCGCAGCCAGCACTGCGCGAACTGGAGCAACAGCGACCGGCCGGTGGGATTTCTGAGTCGGGGAAAATCTCCATCCAGGGAAAAACATCTGAACGGCACTCCTGTCTGTGCGATCACAGGGTGAGTTAAGTGCACGCTCTAACCGGTTTTTCCTGAATCGGGAAGAAGCTCAGCCCAGCGAGAGACATCAAAGCAGCTTTAAGGACTGCGGGATCTCCCGGGTGGGAAGACCAACTGAGGCGCCCCAACGGGTTTTGTGAGGGGGGAAGGAGCTCCACCCAGGGAGGAACACCTCAGTGGCCTATCTGCAAGAATCCTGGGGTGGCGAGCTGTTTATTCGCCCCGGCCAGGTCTTGGGGTAGGGAGTAGAAGCGGAAATCTCAGCAGACAGCTAAAGGGACATTCTCCCAAAGAGAAGTAACCATTGGAGCAGTCTCTGCAGCAGACCTTTGCCTGCTGAACTGTCTGTGGAATTTATAGCTCCACATTTTGAATCTGATACCCAAAAATGGGAAAACAGAGGAACAAAATGCAGTCTCAAAACTCAACCCCACCCAGAACAAGTTTTGAATGTGAGGATACAGGGGAACCAGGAAATCACATACCTGCAAGTTATGAAACGATTGCATCCAA
>PVLD010018138.1:20122-39975 GCA_004027595.1 Dinomys branickii | reverse complement strand
TTTCTGCTATTATTTCATCAAATATTCCTTTTATATCGTTTGTGAGATCTCCTGCTGTTTCACACACTCCTATAATTCGAATATTGTTACGTTTTGCCTCATCTTGCAGCTGTTGGATTGACTTTTCTTGTGTCTTTGATGATATCACGAGATTCTTCCTTTCATGCTCATAAGCTGCCATGCTGTCTTCAAGTTCTGAGATTCTATCTTCGGTTTCATTTAAATGGTTTTTCATGCTTTCAGTGTTAGTTTTCAAATCCTGGCATTCTCTTTGGACCTGTTTCATTAGTGGTAATTCATTCCTAAATTGCTCTTGTAACGTTTCCATTTGTTTCCTATTTTCTTCTAGACTTTTGTCTATTTCTTGTCTGTGTGTATGCAACATTTCTTCCAGCATTGTTTTCAGCTCGTTTTTATCTGAGAAATCATTGTGGGTATGTGGGTTATTTCTGCTTTAAGCTCTTTCATGGCCTGTTGGAGTTGTTTAATTTTGGATGCAATCGTTTCATATCTTGAAGTTATGAGGCTTCCTGGTTCCCCTGTGTCTTCATCTTCAAAACTTGTTCTGGGTGGGGTTGAGTTTTGAGACTGCCTTTTGTTCCTCTGTTTTCCCATTTTTGGGTGTCAGATTCAAAATGTGGAGCTATAAATTCCACAGGCAGTTCAGCAGGCGGAGGTCTGCTGCAAAGGCTGCTCCAATGATTCCTTCTCTTTGGGAGAATGTCCCTTAAGCTTTCTGCTGAGATTTGTTCTTCTGTCTTCTCTTTTTTGGGTATCAGATTCAAAATATTGAGCAATAGATTCCCCAGGCAGTTCAGCAGGCAAAGGTCTGCTGCAGAGGCTGCTCTAATGACTTTTCTTTTGGGGGAAGGAATGTCCCTTAAGCTTTCTGCTGAGAGTTCCGCTTAAAAGGCTGTACAGATGTTGGTTAGCTACTCCCTAGCGAGAGACCTGGGTGAGGTGTGTAAGACCACTCCCCCACCCTTCCAGGGTTCCCTGCAGGTATAGGGATGGATCTCCTCCCCCACTCGGTGATCTGGTCGCGAGCGCAGATAGCTCACCAGTTTTCAGAGTCCCTGTAGGCAGGAACGTTCCAAGGTGCCAGTTTTCTGTGCTATGCTCGCGATCCGCTGCTCGCAGCCACTTGTTTCCTCGCGCTTTCCGGGTCTGGGGGAGGGAGCGTGATGCTCCGCTCCTATGCTGCTCGTGCCGCCCAGGCCGGGGGTCTAGGCTGTGCAGCCTGCCCCATGCGCATGAAATGTGAGACTGCCGGGCGTTGCTGCTGCTAAAAAGCCGATCTGTGTCGGGAGTCGCTGGAAAGCTGCGCTGGCTCGGGAGGTGGGGGGGGGGACCGTGCTAGCTGTGCCCCCGGGGTGCTCGGACCCAGCCAAGCCCCCTCCTCGCGCGGAGTGTCTCTGGCTCCCAGCGTCTGGGGCTTTCCCGCGTCTCGCCATGGCAGTTTGGGCCGCCCTACTGCATCTCCCCCGGCATCTCAGAGAAACACGTTCAGTTTGACCTTCCCAGCCGAGGTCCCGGCATTCACGCTCACCAAGTCTGTCCCGAGCTGGTGGTGTTTATCAAGAAGGATCGCTCCTTTGCTGCTCACCTGGTCGCCATCTTCCCGGAAGTCTGCTTATTGCTTTTAAAAAATAAGAGACAGGGCTGGGAGAATAGCTCAGTGCAAGAACGTGTGTTTAGCATGGCAGACCCTAGGTTCCATCCCTAGCACATAAACAAACAAATGAACAAACAGGGAAACACCTGCCTAGTAAATCTTCTCTAAATAAGGCATGAAATTATTTTACTTTTTTTTCATCACTGATACAAAGTACCTGACTCCCAGAATTAAGGAAGGAAAGATTTATATAGCTCACAGTTTGTGGAGGTTTCAGTCCCTACTTGGCTGGCTCCAAGGCAGAGTGGCATATGACACAGGGCAACTGTTCAAGGCGCTGGAAGACAGCAAAAGCAGCAAGAGCAAAATGGAGGAGAGCAGGCAGGGAGAGCAAGCCTCTTTCCCTTCCTTATATTGTATGCAAACTACCCGCCCCAGGGCGGATGTAGCACTCACACCCATAATCCCAGCATTGGACCCCAGATCAATCATAAATCTAGAAGCCTGCCCCATGACTGCATGAGAATTTGGGGGACATGCAGACACAAACCATAACGCAAGTCTTCACTTTCTGGCTGAGATCAAGGGTAGGGATGGGATTATGGTTGGACTTCATGTCAGCCAATCATTTCTGTCCCAGGAGTGGCTAACGAAAGAAGCAGGACACCACTCTGCTTTGAAGTAGACTCGCTGTATGCCAGTTCTCTGTGTTCAAGAGAATAAAGGGACGGTAGAAAACCTCTAAGTCTCAAAGTGCCAGAAAAGTGAGGCCTAACTCAAAAAATGCACCACCCTCCCGCCTCTAAGAAGGAAATAAAGAACCTAGGTGGCTAGTTTAATGGCATAAAGGCAAAAGAGAGACCCGGTAGCGGGTCAGGCTTTCTAGAAGAGGGGTTATAATTATATAGTTTTAAGCGTATTTTCTTTAAATGATCAATTAGAAATACATTTATTGGGGTTAGTACAGTAGTTCAGTGGCAAAGTACTTAGCTACCATGCACAAAGCCCTTGATTCAATCCCCAGCAGAGGGCAAACCAACCACAAATATATATACACATATATATTCACACACAAATATATATATATATATATGATTATGTATATGGTTTACGTTATTTTAATCAAAGTGACATCTATAGGGCTGGCTGGCTATGGTGGCACATGACTAATTCTAGCACTCAGCAGGCTGAGGGAGGAGGATTGCCATGGGTTCGAGGCCAGCCTGGGCTACATAGTGGGTTCAAGGCCAGCTTGACCTACAAAATGAGACTGTATTTCAAAAAGCAAATCAACCCCACAAAAACAAAAAAAGGTGACATTTATAAAAACTGCTAAAATAAATAAAGTTATAACTGTTTAAAAGTTTAAATGTGCCCCACGTGGAGCACTGTGAAATATCTTTGAGAAAGTCCAAAGCTTCATGTGTGTTTTTATTTGTAGCCTACACAGTTCAGACACCTGACAGTCTGACCCGAAGTGCTGCTTCTGAGATGTATTTGAAAGCTTTGGCTGTTTGCCATGGACCTCTGGACCACTATGACTTTCTGATCAAAGCTCATGAGCTGAAGGACGATGAACATCAAAGAAGAGTCATACAGTGTTTGCAGAAATTGCATGAGGACCTTGAAAGATACCATGTGGAGGCGGAAGGTTTCCTTTCAAAGGTAAGGTTTGTGTGTGATATTGGAAGACGGCACGGTTAAAAATGTGAGCATTTTATAAAAGGGATTCTATGTAATGGGACATAGTCATAAAATAACTTGAAAACTCCCTTTTCAACAAGTTCTATTGGATTTCCATTCCTGACCTTACAATGTTGCATAGATTTGTTTCACCTTCATGGATTCAAACAGCTTCATAATTACATTATTAAAAAATGCATTAAATGAAAACTTCTAAGCCCACTCTTTGCATTTCCAATGAAGTCCCAAACTTTCCCCTTCTCCAGCTTAAGCCTCATTGTGCGGTCTGTAGCCGACAAGGGGGTGTGGTTTGTTCTGCTTTTCCTCCTCTTCCTTTCCCTGCTTGCCTGGTTTCTCTAGCGTCAGAATGAGAGGGATGAAAGTGTAGAGTAAGACGGCGAGGTTAGCCGCCCCGCCAGCTGCTGGGCTTCCGTGTGCCGACCCACTAGCTCTTCAAAGGGAACAGTATGGGCTCCTCAGGACTCTCACAGGACCTCAGCACTGCAGCGTTCCTTGACTGCTCTTGTGTCTGTGAGGAAAGACCTCTCCCTCCTGTGTTCTGCTGGGTTCCCCTTGCCCTTGTGCTCGGCCTGCTTGTGCTGGGTCCTTTCAGGACAGCTTTCACTGGGTCACCTTTTGTGATGTCCACTTAAGCCACAAGAAGCATGAGACTTTGTTTCCTACAACCCCTACTGTGTGGGTAGCTGTGGCAGCCTCCCGCATTTGGACTTGCGCAGTCAAGAGGCACCAAACTGCCTGTCTTGTACACCTTCCTGTTTCTCAGGGTGTGTGTGAGGCTCTTTCATGAGCTCTTCCACACTCTGCCTTGGTAGTTGCCTGTGGGATTCCTCACCTAATTAAGCGTCCCGCTGAGGGTGGCGAAGAGCGGGGAGTCATCTTACATGCAATTGTAATCTCTTTGGGTGCTGCCCGCTGCCCCCAGAACAGGGCATGAGATAAGGCCAAGCAGTTTCTTACAAGGCTAACAGCTTTCTGTCTTGTTCACTCTCTTCAGTGCTACTTTGCTTTTAGACCTGTTTTTGCCAATTTTTTTCCTTTGAAGTAGTTTGTGCGTAGGTGTGTTTAGTGCCTCTCTTTAGCATGTGTAGGAAACTTGCCTCCCCCTATTCTCAGCCTTAAAGCGTTTGCTGAAATTGTGTCACAGCAAGAAAACTCCCATTCCCATAATATCCTGTCACAGAAGCCAGTTCCTTTAGTGTGTCATTTTTAAATTATGAAGGATGGTGGTAGCGATAAGAATTATAGTATGGTTCACTGTAAGAAACTGGTTTTTCCTTAACGGATTGGCCACTAATCTTCCCCTTTCCCCAGCCCAAATATTCTTTTGTTGTAAGCTCTTTAGAAAAATGGACTGTAATCACATGTATTAGTCGTATTTTATTTAAAACTCTTATGGAAGTACATTTACATTTTAAAAAGGACTTGAGGGCAAAACCAAAAAAAAAAAAACGATTTCAAAGTATAGTTAAGTAATGCTATTTTTACATAAAGTAAAAGGCTGCCCTTGTGTTAACATCTTTTGGGTAAGAAAAGTAACTTCTTGTGGGCAACAGAATGAATGGAGATTTAGAATAGTATTATGCATGAGGGTAACAAGGAGGGTGTCTGGGGCATAGCTAGACCTCACCATGCAGCGCTCTGCCAGTCATGTGACCCGCTGTCTCAGCCTGTTTGGTCTGCTCTCGCACAATTATAAATGCTGATGTGCCCGTATGACAGAAGGAAATTTGGGCTGTCAGGCTGTCCTGGAATACGAGATCGTTATGTGTAGAATGCTTAATTCTGGTAAACAAAATTTATTATTTTATGCACTTCGATTTTGTCTTTAATGTAGATGTTTAAATATTCATTATGGTAGACTTACTTTTTTCTCCTTGTAGGCCTGAAATACTTTCTGTAAGCCTATGCTATCCTATTAAAATAAAATGTACCTCCTTTACACAGTGTCAGATTTATTAATCCACAAGAAGAAATCGGCAGCAGTGTACTGGGCTTTATTCACCTATGCAACACTGTCTTCTTCAACAAATACTGAAAGTGGTTGTGAGTGTGCCGTCTGAGCACCAACTATGGAGAATGAACATTTATGGGCTCTTCACTTTTGTTATCAAATAAAACTTACAACCAGGTTAATGTGACACATTTAATGTATGCATAATTGTTATTGTGCCGTAGAGGTAATTAGGCATAAATGGTAAGTAGTTCATGTAAATTGTTGTAATTAGAATTACTTTTACACAGCCAAATCAAGCATTTCTAGAGTCAGAAAGAGAGAATTAAATAGAATATGGGGCTGTTCTGCAAATCCCAGATTCCATTAATCAGGGGTGTGAAGGAAAGCAGGTATTTCATTCCTTGGGAGGAGACGTCATAGTATATTTGTAGGGCAGTATGGGTAGTGGGTTACATGTACAGCAGTGCCCCCCATAATATTATCAAGGAGCTCAAACATTCCTACCCTGTGGTAATGTAGTAAGCAAACGTACTGTACTAGAATCATATCAAAACCAGCATTATGTATAGCACGTAATACATGATCATCAAAATAAAGACCTATTACTGATGTGTGTGTTCACTACACTATACTGTGTATATTTCTGTGTATGTGTTGCTGGGGGTTGAACTCAGGGCTTCCTACATGGCAGGCAAATTTTCTCCCACAGAGCTATACTGTAGCCCTTTTTATTTTTTGAGGCATTCTTGCTAAATTGCCTAGGCTAGCCTCAAACTTGCAATCTCCCAAGTAGCTGGGATTATAGACCTGTACCATTATGCCTCATGATAGTGTATTTTCTATTGTTATTTTATTTTATTTTATTGTTTTTGGTACTGTGAACCAAACTCAGGACTTTGCACTTGCCAGGCAGGAGCTTGTACTGCTGAGCTATATCCACAGCCCTCTGTTGTTATTTTAGAGTGTGCTTTTGCTCATAAAAAATAAGTGCTTACCATGGAATAGTATATGCTGTAGTCCACTGGCGGTAGCCTCATACGTCTTACATTTGCTGAGTCTCTAGATTACGAGTGGCCGCACTGAGTAGCTGACCTGTACCACTGAGGTTTGTGTAAATATGCTCTTTGAGTCTCACACAACAGAAAATCATGTAATGATACATTTCTTAGAATTCCCTTAAGCAAGGCATTAGTTTTGTTTTTCTGCAAATCTACATTAGTATTATTTTTGTTTGTTTGCTTAGGTTTCTCTCTGGTATGGGCATTGAACCCAGGCTTTGCATATGTTAGGCAAGTACTATAGGCTGAGCCTAGCTCTAAAATACATACATATATATTTAAAAGCCAATGTTTTTTCTGAAAAACTTTATCAGTCTTTATTTCAAGGCATTCAAAGAAAACTGACATTAAGAGAGCCTTAAGTGACAGCAAGTTAAATCAACCAGCAAATCAAAGCCATAATAAACTCACTCAGTTTGTAGATAACCCTTCTTTCTCCAGGTCTTCACCTAGGCAGTCCATCAAACATTGCTTTGTCCAAGTAGCTGAAATGAATAGCAATTCTAGTTGTAGCACTTGAAAGTTCAAGTGCTCACAGGCTTCAGTCTCTTAATAATAAGCATTAAAAGGTATTATCTAGTAAGGTTACATTTTCACTTAAAATAACCTTAAAAAACGATAAAGGATCAAGTGTAGGATTTAGTTTCTGCCTCTTAACATTAATGGCAAAAAATTACATTTCTATTATTCAGCAGTTTTTCTACTTAGGGCCACCTAGAACTGAAAGTTGTAATGAAAAAGTAAACCTATACTTCAATATGTTTTGTGATTTTTGCTTTTCACTAAATGCAGTAATGTCCATCTCCAACATTCCACATACAGGCAAATACTGTCACCTTTTACAGAGTTAGAATTTGAAGCCTTCCCTACCCCCACACAAACAAAAATTAAATGGTGTAAGAAAATGGTAGTAATGCTTGAATTACTTTGTACAGTGATTGAAAATAGAAGCATAGGGAGAGCATTTACCACCTAAGTTTTGGCCGTGACTTTATACTGAATTGGAAGGAAACACTGACGCTGTTGAACATTTGAAGGCACATGTTGAACAGACCATCAGTCAAAAACCACCAAGAACCAAAATACCAGAACATTCTGCAGTGCACTTGGGTCACTGTTCCTGAGCCCAGACCTCTGGCAGTTCAGTCCATCGTAGTTTGTGGTAATACAGGATTTGCTGACATAAAAAGCACCTTCACATGCACATTGTCTCATCTGATCTCCCCGAAGTTCTGTGGGCCAAAGCAAGACAGGCTTCACTGTCACCGTTTGCAGGTGAGGAAATGGTGGCCTAGTGCTGTTGAGTGACTTGCCAAAGTGGTTAAATTACAGAGCCAGGACTTCAATCCAGGCATTCTGACTCACCACATGGTTTCTTCAATATGACCTTGCTACCTCTTTTCCTCAGAAAATGGAATTATTTTGTCTTTTCCAAATCCTACACTGTTAAGAAAGTAATTCACATTCTGACCAACCTGAGAGTTAGTGATCTCAGTGATGTACAGAAAATTACATAGATTCATGGCTGCCAACTCTCCTATAATCAGATTTAGTTGCTTGATTTTTAGGACAGCCAGAGTCTCAACCTGAAAAGGAAAACTAAGCAATCTTACCTCTGACCAATGAACATCTACATGTGAAATATTTAAAGGGACACAATTGCAAAAATATCTGTGTGCTGTTTAAATCTGAAGTCCTTTCATACATGTCATATGACCTTCACAATCACCCTAAGATGCACCAGAGAACATACTGTTATCTCCCTGTTTCAGATGAGAAACCTAACATGATACGAGAGTTAAGAGCTAAGAGCTCACAGAAAACAGTGATTCTAGCATTGAACTCCAGTAGCACTTTCCACACAAGGATAATGCATATCCATCCTTCATAAGAAAGGATACTGTGTTCTACAAGAAAAAATTAAGTTCCATAAAATAATAATTCCTGCTACCTGTGTCATTTGTGTCAAGAGGAGGAAGGTTTCATCCATTCTACAGCCAGTCCTACTCCCTTCTAGCAAAGCTGTGTGACCTCTTTAACCTTCTGTAATACTGGTTCTGCTCTGATACTAATTTTCTTCCTTAAATGAAAGAACTGATTTTAAAAGAACAGAAGGACTTTATGCATCATTACTAGTTTTTAAAGAATTCCTATCAGAATTTTACTTAGTGGCAGTTCAGACCACTGATATGAGATCTTTCCCACAGAGAATTCTATGTGTAAGCTGAGTTAAGAATTAGAGTTGTGAAATTCTTCAGAACTGTACCAGAAACTTTATAAAGATGTCATTTCTGGCCCTGGTATGTCATTTTGTCCCTTTCAAAAGGCAAAGAGAGCTGAAAGTCTTGAGGGAGGTAGAACCTACACCTAGTTTGAAATACAATCTATAATACAAGATGTAAAATATCTCATTTGCTAAATATTAAAAAAAAATTATAGAACTAGTAGCTTGAACAGATTCTTTTAAAAGCCAATTTAAAATGTATTCATTACTTTAGCGTTTGTCTTTTTTCTTTTTAATTTTTTTTTGTCATTTTGAGACAAGGTCTTGCTATGCAGTTCCAGCTGGCCTTGAACTCACTTATGTAGCCCAGGCTGGTCTTGCAACGATCCTCCTGCCTCAGCCTCTTGAGTGCTAGGATTACAGGTGTGCGCCACCATGCCTGGGTTGTCTTATAGCTAAAATAAATTTAAATAGTATGTAGAGAAATGGCTTTACCATTTCAAATGTGTCCAGTTTCTGAATTAGTCATATAATTTCAGTATGATACAAATAATCTCTGTTATTTTAATTTTTTTTTTTCTCTTTGAGACAGGGTATCACTATGCAGTTCAGGCTGGCCTTGAACTCACTTTATAACCCAGGCTGGCCTTGAACCTGCAATGATCCTCCTGCCTCAGCCTCCCGAGTGCTCGGATTATAGGTGTGCACCACCATGCCCAGCAGTACTGTTCTTTTAATAATAAACCATTAATCAAATTAAATGCAATACTTACTATCTAGATAATATAAATGTAAAAAATGTACTCTGGATGAGTATTTCAAAAAATTTATAAAAGACTTTTTAGAGTTATTATTTTGTAAAGCTTCTATTTAGGCAAAGCACATCTCTGAAATAATAGCTATTTTTGAAACTAAAATTGAAAATTCAGTAGGATTTTAAAAAAAAAATTTCCTAGATTGGTGTCTGATACCTTTTTGTGGACTGTAATTCTTTGCTAAACTGGTCATTCATATTTGAGATAATTTTGTTTAGCTTAGCTAGGTTTTTTAAAATTAGTGTTCTCTCTCAGCTCACTGATCATGTTGTTTATTAAGTCCCTCATGTCTTTAGCTATATTGTCTTTGAGCTCATCGAGCACCTTTCTGAGCTGTCGTTGGCTTGTTTGTTTGGTTGTTTTCCCCTTTTGTCACTTTGTATAATCCAACTATTTGGCTTTTCATTTCCTTCCTATTAGTGTTCCATGAATCAGCTTTGGGGGCATTGGGTGTTTGTGGAGAATTTTGTTGCCTTGTTTTCTTATTTTACTATTTTTTGGGGGGCGTGAGATTTGCAGATTGGTTACAGTGGAAGAAGGTCTTTGTTGCGTATGATGTGGGCATGGCTAACTGTAGGCCTTTGTCTCTGTCCCAAGATCCAACCAATTTCATTAACCTGGGGGTGAAGGGTATAGTATAATTGGCCCAGCACCCAGTTCTTTGGAAGTGACTCACAGTAATGTCGATGTCACAAAGACAATCCAGATATTGGCTTATAGTAAATGAAATTAACAACAATAATAGGGCTAAAGACAAACTGGATATTAACATACCCTATGAACCAGTAAAAATTAACACTGTATCACTCTTAATAATAAAAATGAGATCTGCAATAATAATATAGACATAAAAACAAACTAAATATTGACATACAATAAATATCTACTATATGTAACAACTACACCACCATTAACAATAGAAAAGGATTCAACAACAGTAGAACAGAGTCAACTAAATATCTAAGATTAATAAAGCTTAATAGTAATATTTATAGCCAGGTATGGTGATGCATGCCTGTGATCCTAGTACTTGGGAGGCTGAGGCAGGAGGATCACTATGAGTTTGAGGCCAGCCTGGGCTACACAGTGAGTTCAAGGCTACCTTAGCAAGACCTTGTCTCAAAAAGGCAAAATGAAAAACAAAACCAAACTAATAATACTAATAAAAGTAGATGGATTGGGAAAGGGGAAAGTTAAAGATGTAAAATTTGAAAAATAAGGAACAGGAAAGTGAGAAGGAAAAGAGAGAAGTGAGAAGGGATCCTATTCAGGTGTAAAATAATTAATAGGATTAGATAAACGTAACAAAAAAGACAAACAAGAAAAGGAATAAAAAAGAAAAAAAGAGAAAGCACAAGAAAAGAAAAAACCTTAATAAAACGCCAAAATAACAATTAAGGAAAAAGAGAAATGAGTCCCAAAAAATCCCTCTGTTATTTGGAATGAGCGGTTTCTTTAGAGATCTGTAGTACTAGAATCTGTCAGCTATGGAGGAGAGATAATGAGTCATAACTGAGTCTTTCTTTCTTTCTTTCTTTCTTTCTTTCTTTCTTTCTTTCTTTCTTTCTTTCTTTCTTTCTTTCTTCTTTCTCTTCTTCCCTCCCTCCCTCCCTTCCTTCCTTCCTTCCTTCCTTCCTTCCTTCCTTCCTTCCTTCCTTCCTTCCTTCCTTCTTTCTTCTAGGAGGAAAGG
Source organism: Dinomys branickii (assembly GCA_004027595.1). Lineage (NCBI taxonomy): Eukaryota > Metazoa > Chordata > Mammalia > Rodentia > Dinomyidae > Dinomys > Dinomys branickii. The sequence goes on along the minus strand of PVLD010018138.1, from coordinate 28,915 downwards.
TTTATTTGGCTCACAGTTTGTAGAGGTTTCAGTCCATAGTTGGCTGGTTCCAAGACAGGGTGGCATGGCAGAATATTGCAGAGGAGAATCAGTTCATGGCAGGTGGCAAGCTGCGAGTAGTGACAATAGCAGCCCACTTTGTCTCCTATATTTTATCCAGGCTACCTGCCCTTAGGCTGGGTAGCATTCACAAACTTAACCCTATTGGACCATGATTCAATTCCAGCATCACATACCCTGGTGTTAGCTGCTTCTGGAAAGCCCCACCTCTGATGGCATGAGGCTTTGGGGGGACATCTAGACACAAGCCATGATATTCTGCCCTAGCTCCCTAGAGACTCATGCACATCCCTTTATGCAAAAGGCATGTAGTCCATCTCTAAGAGTTGCCGAAGTCCTAACAGCTTCAGCATTGCTGAAGAATCCCAAGTCCAAAGTCTCCTCTGAGACCCTTGTCTGTGAGCCTCTGTACAAATGAAAAGAAAGTGAAATACTTCCAACATACAATGGCATAAGATAAACATTATCATTCCAAAGGTACAAATAGAAGGATAGAAAGGAATGGGATCAAAGAAAGTCCAAAATTCAGCAGGGCAAACTTTAAGTCCTGTAGTTCCCTGTCCAGCACCCAAAGCAATCTGTGGCAAGATGCAAACTCCAAAGGGCATGGGAGGCTCTGCTCCTGTAGCACTGCATGGCTTCTCTCGTAGGACAGCTGTGCTCCCTCCTTGCCATTTTCCTTAGATGATCCATGTTCATGGCTTCTCCAAATTTCTGGGGTCTCCGCTGCACCTTTGGCTTCACACTCACAGCTTCACACACTGGCCTCTTGGGGTACACTGACTGGCCTCCCAGGCCTTCTTCTGAAATCTGGGTGAAAGCCTTGACCCCAAAACTTTTTTTTTTTTTGTCTTTTTGAGACAGGGTCTTACTATGCAGTTCAGACTGGTCTTGATCTCACTTTGTAGCCCAGGTTGGCTTTGAACTCACAAAGATCCTCCTGCCTCAGCCTCCTGAGTGCTGGGATTAAAGGCATGTACCACCATGCCTGGCCTTTTTTTTCTTCTTCTTTGCAACTCTTGCATTCTCCGTGCACCTAAAACCAGTGCCATATAGATGTTGCCAAGATCTGCTGCCAGCTGGAGCAATAGCCAGGCTTCCCTTTCTCTTGGCTATAGGGGTTGAGTGCAGAAAGTGAAACACTTGATTTGGGAAGAGAACCCCAGAGTACCATGTCTTAGAATGGCAGCAGTCTAGGGAAGTTGTTCCTTAAGATTTGGTTCATAGGCACTTGAGACTTACTATATTTTCATATCCAAGGTTTTGTGTGTGAATACTGAGTCCTGCCCTGTTTTTCTCGATGAGTGTGGTTGGTCACTAGTGTCCACCCTAGGGCTGCATTTGCTCTAGGCACTCTCAGTTTCCAAGTCCTTCTATGGGCCCCAGGTCAGGGTTTTTCTTTGCCTAGCTTTGTGGCCTGTGGGCTTGAGAAGTGCTTCCCCTGCTCCACCATTGTAGACAACAAATCCTTGGCAATGAGGACTTTGATTTGCAGGAAGAAGTGGATAGGAAAGCATGGTAGCAAGAGTGAAGATCTGAGCGAAGGGGAGTGGAAGAATCTCTTCAGGGCCAACTCCTTTGTGAAGGACCGTGGGGCTTGATCCCTGCCAGATGCTGTGCATGGAGAAGTCATGCGTTATGAATAGATTCTGACTTCTGTTCTAGTGGTTTTATTCCTGCAAAGCCAGCAATCATTTCATCTAGTTGTGAATTATTTAATTTCCTTTTTTTCAATTATCATATCCTAAAATTTATTTTAGTCTTAAATTCAGAGTTGTACCCTTTGAGCTCTTCTTCCCAGTTGCTATCATGCTTGCTGTCTTAGTTACTTTTCTTTTGTTCCTGAGACAAAATACCCAACACCCAAAATGAAAGAAGGAAAAGTTTATTTAGCTCACAGTTTGTGGGGGTTTCAGTCCATAAGCAGCTGGCTCCAAGGCAGGGTGACATGGTGAAGGGCAACAGTTCAAGGTGGCAGAAGACAGCAAAAGCAACAAGAGCAGAAGTGGGGCAAGCTTCTTTTCCTCCCTTGTATTATATGCTGGCCACCCGCCCCTGGGTGTGTGTAGCACTCACAACATCTCTGTGCCCTCTTCTTGCACAGGCTCAGTATGTTTACAAAGAGGACCCTGGCCCTGTGCTGAATCACTTAGTTAAACTTCTAAACTTCTCAAGTTGACAGTGAGCAACATCCTAGAGGTAAGAGAATGTCCTCTACGCCCCAAGATGTAGAACTACTGAGTTTCTTAGTTAAGCTTCTAAACTCAAGTTGACGTAGTGCATCAACTATTACAGTCCACCCACCCCATCTCGATTTGGTAACCAGACACATTTCTTTCAACCTGTTTCCAGATACACAGACTTGCATATTCTTATCATTTTACAACTTGAACATTATAACACAGCCTTAACAATCTTTAAGAACCAGTATTAAGTCTATCAACATATTACATTAGAACTGTAACATTTTGCTCCTTTTGCTCTTGTTGATTTTGATGTCTTCTGCCACCTTGAACTGTTGCCCTTCACCATGCCACCCTGCCTTGGAGCCAGCTGCTTATGGACTAACTGCTAAATATACCTTTCCTTCCTGGACTTTGGGTGTTGAGTGTTTTGTCTCAGCAATGACAGAAAAGTAACCAAGACACTTGCTGTTCCTGTTGATTGATTCTCTATGAAGGTAGTAACTGAGTCTCTTTTTAAAATAGTATTAATATTTTCAAGAATTAGGCATTTTCCTTCAATGCATTTCTTAAGTTGAATAATAAACTGATTTTGCTTTATATAACTGGATTTTTAACTGAATAAAAAGAAAACCCTGTACTCCAGATCAAGAGAACTGTAGAAGAAAAACTGAGCAGTCCACATTTGTCCAAACTCCCGCGGGATGTGCTGCTGCTCTTGGGACTTGACTGCGTGCATCAGGCCACCTGCCTGTCACCTGCAGCTTCCCAGGAGGAGCCTGCAGCACCGCTCCAGGGCAGTCTAGCCCTCGCAGTGATGAAGACCACAGCAGGTTGCTCTCAGTTGCTCTTGCCCCACCAATGCACAAGAGCCTCCAGACTATTTCTCCCAAGCCCCACTGGACACTGGTTGGACTTGTCAGTGGAGCAGGTATGAGTGGTGGTATCCTTTCCTTTGGTTTCTTCCCATCTGCCTGATTCCTCACACCTATCAAGAATGATATTTCTGAGACATACTTCTGCTTATATCATTTTTTGACTTAAGGCTTTCCTTCCCCTCAGGATAAAGCACAGACTCATTAGCATGTTGGACAAGGCCCTTGAGAGTCTGCTCCAGGCCTTTTGCCAGCCTCACTGATCATTGTTCCCTGCTGGCAATTGAAGGACTGGCTAGGAGGAGCCACTTGATGCTTGGAAAGACTGGGCCCCTGTCTGCCTCTGGGTCTTTACTAAAGCTCCCACTCCCACCCTTTGTTAGGTCCACCTCAAGCTGTCCACTGGTAACCACATGCTCCTGTGCTACAAACTGCTTTTGTTTTCTTGCTTTTTCTGATCTGTAAAACAGCTCACCGCCTGGCATAAAACAGTTGCTCAGTCTTAGTTTGTAGACTAAATGAAAAATGAAGAACCGAACCATCACTGAAGAATCGCAAAGCAGCTCTCTGCTGACTCTGAAGGGGAGTGTGGAGGCTGTGGGCTCACCCCATGTCTGTGTGAGAGGGTACATGTGTGTGATTTGTCACACCCTTGTGTCTCTGTGGATGTGTCTATGTTTGCATTCTCACCTTAGCCTCAGATTTTAGTTAATCTTAAAGATAACTGGAACACTAGATTGATTTCTTTCCTTAAAACCTTGTGAGAATTCAGAGTGTGGAAAATTTTCCTTTTTTTTTTTCTTTGATGAGTTCTCAGTCTTTTTGAGGATTATGCTTGTGTCCTGGACACAGTGATACACTAGGGTAGAGTTTTCTCATCCTAACTCCGCCAAAGCTACTGGAATCAGCATATCCGGTTGGAGACAGCGTGGGAGGGTTTGCTGGAGAAATCGCCTCCTGTCATTTATCTTCCAGTGCCACAATGGGCACTTACAAATGTTTGTTGCTTGAATGCATGTGGCATTAAAAAGTCATTTGCATCTTCAAATTTAGTTATAATTAGAGAGTAAGCCATTTCTGATGGTGGTTGTTTCAGAGTTTTAAAGGCCCCCTTTATTTAGATACTTAAGTAGGTTTAATTACTCCAGCAAACTGAACTAATTGAGGTACTCTATGTTAGGAAGGTTCTTTTGCAAATCAACTAAAGACTAACATTTTTTTTTTCACTTAAAGAGAATTTATGGCTGCTAGCGTATGGTTTAGTTTTTTAGTTTTAAAGGTCATCCTAGAAACCTGAAGTGGTCTACTCTTATCGGAAGTACTATGTGGAGAACGATATAATGCCAGCTTTTAAAAGATGTAATTATGTTCAGCATTCCAGCTGGAATCATTGTCTCTGCTTCTGTCATCTTAGGGGATAATAATGCAATATGGGGGGATTGGAGAGAAATAGGAAAAGTAGTATTCCTGCATTTTAAACAAATTGGAAATAACACTTTTTATCTTAAGAGTCCTGCCCATATTATCTAGTTGTCCTAATGGAAATTAAGCTAGAGTAGCAGGTGGATAGTAATCCAGAAAGGCAGAGAACATGCTATTTTTTGTTTTATTTTGTTTTTTGTTGTTTGAGCCAAAGTCTTGCTGTGTAGTTCAGGCTGGCCTTGAACTCATGTAGCTCAGGCTGGCTTTGAACTTGGGGCAATCCTCCTGCCTCAGCCTCCCAAGTGCTGAGATTGCAGGTGTGCACCACCATACCCAGCTAGGACATGCATTTTTAGTTCATAAATTTGAGAAGAATCACCTTGGATCCTTTTTTAATGCTGGGATTTTACTACTATGAAGACAAATGATAAAGATAATATCTTTAAATGAGTAATTTGGAATGACAGCTCTTTGTAGTGGTTAAAATAAAGGAACAGTTTTGATAACAGTTTTCAAAACAAATATCTAGAATGTAAAAATGCAGACTTTTTGTAAGAATTTTGGTTTAGTTTAAGGGTAAAATAATATAGTAATTAGTCAACTTACCAAATTTTGTGGGTTTTTTCCAACTTTTTATTTTGAAAAGTTTCAACACTATACATAGACCCACTAATGGGTGGCAGTTTGCCACATTTGTTTGTCTTCTTTCTAAGTGTATTTTTTCCTGAATCATTTATAAGCTGCAATATCATAACACTTCTAAATACGCTGCCTGTATCTTCTAAGTAGGATGTCTGACTTTGTAACTTTTACTGTTGTGATATACAATAAATTTAACACATATTTGATAATATTATCTAAAATAGGGTTGCCAGATTTAGCAAATAAAAGATAAATGGAATGTCAGATAATTAGCATGTTCCATGAAATATTTAGAATGTACAAATAATTTTAAAACTTTACTATTAATCTGAAATTTAGATTATCTGGGCATACTAATTTTACTTTGTAGTCTTAAATAATGAAGCCTACATTAAAATTTATCCAGCTGTTTAAAAATGTGTATATGTGTGGACTATATATGGCATTTGATTTTGTCTCATAGAATTTTAATAAAGATTAGATATTTGCTTTAAAAATATGAACCCTTTATGCTAAAGATTCCACCCCTGTGGGTAATGCCTTGCAGAAGGCCCTGGATCACCAGGTGGAGCCTGTGCACAGATTGATGCGGTCGTGGAGTCGGCTCGTGCTCTCCGGGTTGCAGTGCTCCAGAGCGAGCTGTCACAAAGTGACTTCAGCTTCTCACTTTTGCTTCCTTTCTTGCCATTTGTTCTCTAAGATGTTTTCCATGTTATCTTCAGCCACTTACTTTCGTGGACTCTGAGCATACCTTACTCTAACTTAGAAATTATTTAAAATTATATACATATCTATATGTAATTATTTATGTATAAATCTCAAGTAGTTGGGATTACAGACATGCGTCACTATACCTGGCTAAATTTATTCTTTAATTCTTTTGATATTAGCAGAGATCTTTTTTTCTCTCTTCTTTTCTCTTCCTTCCTTCCTTCCTTCCTTCCTTCCTTCCTTCCTTCCCTCCCTCCCTCCTTTCTTTTTTTCTGAAACAGGGTCTGCTTTATAGTACAAGAGGCTGGCCTTGAGTCCACTGTGTAATGTAGGGTGGTCTTGAACTCAAGGCAGTCCTCCTGCCTCAGCCTCTGGAGTGCTGGAATTGCAGACATGCACACTATGCCCAGTGATCTTTTTTCTCTTGAGAATAGATACTTCTATAAATACTTATTTGTTCAGGCCACTAACATGGCTCACTGAGGATGCTTTAAATTGCAAATAACAGAAAACACAATTCAAATGGGATTAAACAATGTAAGTAGTCAATTGACTCTTGCAACTCAGACATCCAGAGGCACATATATGTCAGGTGAAATGTATCATGGACCCGGCACCTTTTCTTGGAGATCATCTTGATTGCTCTTTTGTACATCTTGGCCTTGTGTTCAGCTTGGCTTATCTCAAAGTAGCAAGCCAGCATCATATTTATACACATCTTCTGTAAAGAGAAGACAGTTTCTCTTTCTCTAACCTTTGAATGGCATAGATTCACTTGCTGGACTTGAGTCATAAGCCCACCTCTGCACACTACCTTATTAGCAGGGATAGAGCTTGAGTGGGATCTTTCCAGTCCAAAGTCATAGCTGCTGTGCTGAGACAATCTTGTCTCTGAAAGAGAGAATGGAATAAATGATAGGGTAGTGTCTTAGTTACTTTCTTGTTGCTGTGACAAAATACCTGACACCCACAAGTTAAAGGAGGAAAGGTTCATTTTAGTTTATAGTTTGTAGAGATGTTCGGCCATGGTCACTGACTCCAAGGCAAGGCAGTGTGGCAGAAGGGCGTAGCAGAGGAGAAGCAGTCCATGGCAGTGTAGGTGGAGGCAGGAAGTAGCAAGCCTTCCTTTCACTTTTTACTTCGTTCAGGCTACAAGCCTATTGGTTGTTTACCACCCACACCCAAGGAGGGCCTTTCCGCTGTCCACATCCAATATTATGCTAAACCAGTGAGTGGACTAATCTGGTTACCTCATACCCCAATCCAGTGTCACATACCTATGATCCAGCTACCTCCCCAAAGCCCCATCTATGAGTACATGAGGTTTTGGGGGGGATCTAGATATAAACCATAACATTATGGTTACGTTTTTTGTTTTGTCTTTCTGAGACAGAGTCTTGCTATGTAGTTCAGGCTGGCATTGAACTTGCTTATGTAGCCCAGGCTGACCTCAAACTCACAGTGATCCTCCTGCCTCAGCCTCCTGAGTGCTGGAATTACAGGTGTGCACCACCATGCCCAGCTGATAATTATGTTTAAAGATAACTTTTATAAAGAAGACATGCATTTAAAGTAATTTTTAATAGTATGGTGTTTCTAGTGAACTTTCAATGGCTTACCTTGTCTCTTCAAGAGATACATATACTCTGTGTGTGTGTGTGTGTATCTATCTGTCTATATAAATTTTTTTTTGAGACAGGATCTCAGTAGTAGTTCAGGGTGTCCTGAACTCTCTGTGTAGCCCAGGCTGGCCTCAAACTTGCAGTGATTTTTCTTTTTCAGCCACCATGCCCAGCTCTGTTTGTGACAGAGCTGAGAGATCTTCAGCTGGAGTTGATTTGGCTGTGGAAAGAACTTCTGTGCATTCTTACACACTAAGAGTCCCAGGTCTTCAGACTCAGGACCCATCATTAGGGTCTGTGTCTCCCCTCAGGGCATTTTTCAAGCCCCTGTTTGTGCATGGGTTTGACTAAAGTAATAATTTATTTTAGAGCCAATGACTGGTTTGGAAATATAAAAATTAATGTCTGGGCTAAGTCAATGCATATGGTCTGCAAATTATCTAGTTGCCAATTATGAACTTTATTTGTTCTCTTTTTCTTGTCTTTTTTTAACATACAGATTTAAAATGATTTAAATAACTTGATAAGAAAGAGCAGTTAGCAAATGAATTACAAGTCTATTTGTTCAAGCAGACATTTTGGTTTGATTTTAGATTTTATCTTTCTATCCCACTGAGGAAACAACAATTCTTATCTGTAATTTGGATTTGTTGATGATTATTAAAATCATAATTCTAGAATTTTACCTTTTTTGGATTATTGTGGGCAAGTCATTTAAAGTCTCTGAGAGAAAACATAAGGAAAAAAGCCTCTGAGAATTATTTTTCTTAACATTTAAGGGTGGAGTTCTGTGGTCTCTTCAATATAAAAATTGTGTGATAGATTAAATTTGTTTGTAAGAGTGAGGCTGATTCCCATGAGCTGGTCACCTGCAGTTGTAGTGGAGAAGGGCTGTTCTGGAATTGTATACGTGAGTATGAAGCCGAGATGCTTGGAAGTGCTTACTCTTTTTCCACCCACTGCAGCTAGATGCTCACGCAGCTGTATTGCGTGGGCTCTTCCACCTGGAAGCCATTGCCACATGGAAAGACTTCATATCGGGGAAATGGCGGGGCTTTTTCTGCAGGGCAAGTTACTGTCTCTTTTGCTATTATTGGTCCTTGGAATCAACAGAATTAGGCTAAGGAATCAAGGAACTCAGCATAAAGCAATATCAGGATTGAGGGGAAATTTTTATAACAACAGGGTAGCTCTCCATTTTGTTTCTCTGTTTATCCTGAGTACAAATATCATGATCTTGTGTTGTGTTTTTTTTTTTTTTTTTTTTTTTTTTTTTTT
>PVLD010018138.1:0-20022 GCA_004027595.1 Dinomys branickii | reverse complement strand
TCTCAGAAAGTTATTTCTCACCATGTAATTCAGTAAGGTATAAATTCAATACTTAATTTTAATAAGAGTATTATATTTATAACATCATTCTTTGTCATTTAGAAACAGGTGATAATGAATTTATTTATCTATGAGATTGATTTCTACTTAAAATTTGGTAAATAACAATTCTTTTTATTTATGAGTATAAAGTACTATTTTGATACATCTGTACACTGGGGAATGACCAAGTCAAGTAATTCACATATTCATCACCTTAAATACTTATCATTTTTTATGGTGAGAATATTTAAAATCCTGTTAGCTATTTTGAAAGATTCAATACATTGTTATTAGTTGTAGTTACCTTGCTGTGTAAATAGAACACCAGGGTATTTAAACTGCTAACTATAAGTTTGTACCGCTGGCCAACTTCTCTGCTTTCCCAGGTCTTAGCCCTGATCCCAGATTTGGACAATCACCGTTCTACTCTCTGCTTTTGTGAGTCTGTCTTTGAAGGTTCTACCTGTAGGTGAGATCATGTGATACTTGTCTCTGTTCTGGACTTTTCCCCACATTTTTAATTAGTGGATATTGTTTATACAGGTTGATTTTTTTCCCATCTTTTTGAGATGGGATTTCACTATGCAGTCCAGGCTGGGAAAATATATATTTGGTAACAAATTAAACACTATAAAATAATGTACAATTAAAATTAAGTCCCTGTTATCATTTCTGTTCTCTTTTCAACTGTTCACTCCTGATAGTTTCTTCTGGGGCCCTTCAGAAATTTTCTGAGCCTTTACAAGCTTGTGTGTATGTGTGTATACTCTTTGTTTCTTATATAAAGAAAGCACAACACAAAACTTCCCTCTCCAGCACACCCAGTGTTCTATGTTTTTGAAAGCAACAACAACAAAAAACTTTTAACACTATCTGGGAAAACATTCCACATTGAACTTTCTAACACTTTGTAACAGTTCTTATAAGAGATACCTTTCTTTTTAATTCCTTTATATGGATGTTCTATAATTCAAAAACTTTTAACAATGACATTGTATTCTACTGTGTGAATATACTAATATGCTCTGTTAGTGTATTATACATGCATCTTGGTAAACATGGGTGAGTATTCTTGAGTATAAATTTCTAGAAATGGAACTGTTCAGTTAAAGGATATATGTACTTTACATTCTGCTGGACAATGTCAGAATGCCTCAGAAGAGATTTCAACCATTCATTTTCTTACCAATTTATGAGCATGACTGTTTCCATACATATTTGATAATTCTGTGTTTTCTCAGACTTGTCAGTTTTTGTCATGGTAGTATTTTATTTATTTTGCAATACTGGGGATTGAACCTAGGGCCTTTGCTTGAGTTACATCCTTGGTCCTTTTAGTTTTTGTTTTGAGACAAGGTGATGTCAGGTTGCTAAGTTGCCCAGGTTGGGCTTGAACTTATGATCCTCCTGCCTCAGCCTCCCAAGGGTGCTGCCTCTCAGGCTGGTCCCACCATGCCTTGCTCATAATATTTTAAGTCACACTTTTTTGTTGTTATTATGAGTGAAGTCAAGTGTTCTTTCAAAAGCTAGAGCAATTTGCATTTTTATTGATTTTTTAAAGAGCTCTTTAGAGAAGGATAAATTTGAATCATTGTAGGAAAATAGGTGTACCTTAAAGCCATAATGTTAAGTGAAATAAATCAAATATACAAATATGCTTAAGTATTGCATGGCTTCTCTTACATGAAAAAGCCAAAATATGAGTAAATTAAAGAAAAACAAAAGAAAGATAATAGGAAACATGGAGACAGATCTTTCAAAAATAGGAAGGGGACTAGGAGGTAAAGGAAGGGCAGGGAAAGGGACATAAAAGGAATTATGATGTACAATGTCCACACACCACCTCCCCACGATGGATGTAATTATTCTATACTGCAAACACAGTAAAAACATTTAAAAAAAAGTAAAAACGAAGAAATACTAAAATAAAATGTGAAAGCCTTAAGAAATAGCTTCATTTGAGCTGCTATAACTGTAGACAGGGTGGTTTATAAACAGCAAAAAAGTTATTTCTCCCCAAAATAAATAAAAGCCCTTCATTAGAAAAATAAATTCTTGTATATAAGGTGCAATTTTTTTACAGCTTATTATTTACCATTTTTCCTTTAGCACAGACAGAAAATTTTAACTTCACTATTTTTGATGTATCTTTCTCCCTATAAATTCTGGTTTTATGTCATGCTTGTAAGATATCATAAGATGGGCGAGGTAGTGCACACCTGTAATCCCAGCACTTGGGAGTCTGAGGCAGGATGGTCACTGCAAATTTGAGGGCAGCCTTGGCTACATAGTGAGTTTAAGGCCAGACCCTGTCTCAAAAAAATAAAAACAAAGATACCATTCTTTAAGATTGTAGAAATAAATAAGAAGACGGAAAGGCATTGTTAAAGAGGGTTACAAGAAAAATGTACTTAGGTAGGCCACGGTTTCCAAAAGGGGAGGAGGTTTCTGAACTCCAGAGCCTGATAGGAGGTTGGACAGAGAGCAATCCTCTTCCTTTGTCACAAGAAGAAGGGAGGAAGGGAGGGATGAAGATGTTGCTGGAATTGCGTGTTTATATGGTAGGTTGCAGTTCCATCCCTATGTCTTTCCCTTTTTCTTCGTGAAGAAGCAGGAGACATCTGCCGAAAGGGATGGGGGAACTGTAGATAAGCTTGAAGGGCGATAAGAACTTTCCAGAGAATCGGTGGAGAGACAGAGGGAACTAACCAGGAAAACACAAGTGTGGACAGTGGGGAGGAGCAGAGGTGAGGGTCCTCTCTGCAGGGCTGCGGGGCTTCCCTAGCAGCTGTCACTAGTTGGGATGGTGATGGGAGGGTGGAAGGGGGGTATCTTAGCGTGAGATTTTTCTGTCTTTAGCTATTTTCCATTATTTATTTATAATCTTATTACATTGTAGTTGGAGTACATTTTATTCTTTGGAATTTACTGAGATTTCCTTAGTGGCTTATTGTATGGACTGCATTTGAAATTGCACCCTGTGTTCTTTATTTTTATTTTATTTTGTTTTATTTCATTGTTTTGGTACTGGGAATTGAACTCATGACCTCAGGCTTGCCAGGCAAGTGCTTACACTGCTGAGCTATATCCCCAGCACCACGTGTTTTTTAATGTATTCTTAATTTGTTGGGTATAGAATTTACATATGTGTAAAATTGCTTGGGTTTACTAATTGTATTTTTCAGGTCTTTAAGAGGGGTGTGCCAAGGCTGCGTGCCAGGCCTGGGAGTGAAGGGCATCAGTAGCATGTGCAGGTTTTGGTCTTCAGTGTGAGTGAGTGGGCCCGGCGATTAGACCTGCAGAAGCGGGCAGTGCGCAGGCAGTCCCCGTGCTGTACTCTGCACCCAGGAGATAAAGGAACAGTCAGTTGGATGGCTGATGTGGCTTACTCAGCTCACATAGCTAATAAACCGCAGAACCAGGCTTGTACCCAGATCCTTAGCATTTAATTTCAGTACTCTTCTGCCACATCTTATGCTTAGTGGAGGTTGGTGATAGTTATTGTTTTCCAACATAATCCTTAAACTTACCCTCTGCACATCCTAAATGATGGTATCATTGGACCCTTATCAAAAGCCCTTTAGAAAAGGTGTCATCATCCTACTTTATAAGCTCCCTAAGACACAAGTAACTTATATTGTAGATTTTCAAGTCTGAGTCTTGTGCCAAGTGTGTGTGTTTTGGGATTGGCAGTTTGTTAGAATGTTGGAAGGAAATAGTTCACAGCAGCGTCTCAATAACTGAGTTAAAAGAGGTACAGTCTGGAAGGGCATGGGGACTGCTGGCAGCCCTGGAGCTGTCCCTGAGGACTACTTTGCTGCTGAGTGCTGTGGGCTGCTGCACAGACACTTCCAGAGGATGGAGGTGGCTGCTTCTAGCTGCCACCTCCCTTACATCGCCTCCCTGTCCCTCCCTGCACATCCTCTCCCCTCCCCCCGCCTGCGCTGTCCTCTGCCCAGCCATGGGGGGCCTGCCGGGGTTCGTGCACCCTTCCATCACACTGTGCATCCCTGCCCCCTCTCCCAATGACCATCTGATCTTCTTCCCTTTTTTTTTTTTTCTTTTTAAGGGAAGGAAGGTTTATTTAGCTCACACTGTGCAGAGATTTCAGTCCATAATCAGCTGGCTCCAAGGCAGGGTGGCACAGCAGGCAGATGCACAGGAGAAACAGTTCCTGGTGGGCAGAAGGTAGCAAGGCAACAAGGGACAACCTCGGCTCTGTCTCTTACATTTTACCCAGCCTACTTAGGATGGGCAGCACTCACACCCGTAATCCTAGTGTACTTGAGCCTACCGTTGCACCATGAATCAATCCCAGCATCACATACTGTAGATCCAGGCACCTCTGAAAAAGCTCCACCTACGACTGCATGAGGCTTTGGGGGGCCATGTAGACACACATCATAACATTGTGCTCCTGGGCCCCCAAAGACTCATGTACAGTCCTTTATGCAAAAGGCATTTAGGGGGCTGAGGATATAGCTTAGTGGCATAGCACCTGCCAAGAAAGCACAAGATCCTGAGTTCAAGTCCCAGTACCAAAAAAAAAAAAAAGGCATTTAGTCTATCTCTGAGAATTACCAAATTCTTCCAATTTCAGTATTGCTGAAAAGTCCCAGTCCCAAGTGAAACTCTTAGTTTCAAGCCCCTGTACAAATGAAAAGAAAGTTAAATACTTCCAATATACATACAGTGACAAAAGATAAGCATCACTATTTCCAAAGGTACTAATAGGGTGATACAGAGGAATGGGACCAAAGCAAGTCCAACATCCAGCAGAGAAAACATGAAGTCCTGTAGTCCCGTGTTCAGCATCTGAGGCAATCTGTGGCAAGAGGTAAGCTCCAAAGGACTTGGGTGGCTCCTCCCATAAGGCCCTGCCAGTGATTGTAGCTCTCGTGGCTTCACTCTTGGGCCAGCTATGTTCCTTCCTTACAGTTTTCTCAGACGATCCATGTTCCTGGCTTCTCCAAACTTCTGGGGTCCCCACAGCACCTTCAGCTTCACACGCACAGCTTCACACACTGCTCCCTCAGGGGTGCACTGCCTAGCTTCCCAGGCCTTCTGTTGAAATCTGGGTGGAAGCCTTCCTGACCCCACTACTCTGCATTCTAGCATGCCTGAGGTCCTGGCTTCAATCCCCAGTATGACCATCAGTCACTCAATCAATGTCCATGAATTTGAGTAGCCATGTGGGGCTTGGAAGTAATCCCACACAGATACTAAGGAATGTCTACAAGGCCTGGAGAGAGGCTAACTTTTCCCAGATGGGAGCTTTTCATCCAACAGATACTTTTTTTACTCAGATCTTTTCCAGAGCCAGTGATGTACTGAAATTGTCGTGTAGCCGAGATGTGAGAGCAGCAAGTGAGCTGGACAAAGCTGGTGGTAACTTGTCCTAAATGTTATCTAGGGGAGATCACAGCTGAATGGAAAAGTTAGCTGCCTTTGAGCCTCAGTTTTCCTTTTAGTAAAATGAACATAACCTTACTAATGTTTCTTAGAGAGGAAGGAGTGGAAAACAGTATTTGATTTGAAGACATTCTTTTTTTCTGTACAATATCTCTGAAATTGGGATACATCTTTCAACCAATGACACCTTATCTTCAGTGTTGCTACAGATGTTCAGATCCTTTATCAAGAATGCCATGGAGCCAGACATGGTGGCATAAATCTGTAATCCCAGCACTCTAGGAGGCTGAGGCAGTAAGACATCAAATTTGCCCGCTCAAAGTAAATCCAGGTGTGATGGTGCATGCTTATAACCCCAGCACTCGGGAGGCTGAGGCAGGAGGATTGCTGCGAAGCTGAAGCCTGCCTGGGCTACAAAGTGAGCTCAAGACTAGCTTGAACTACACAGTGAGACTATGTCTCAAAAAAACAAAAGGGAAAACAAAAGATCTGGGAGGGAGGGTGTTAGGGCTGGAGCTGGCTTCAATCCCTGGTGCTGCACACAGACACACACACACACACACACACACACACACACACACATTTGCAAATACACTGCATCTTCCCATATATTTCATACTCTTTTCTTCCTTCCCTTTTAAAAGTTTTTTCTTCTTTCTTCCTTTTATTTATCTTTTTTTCCTGCTTTGGTGGTGCTGGGGATTGAGCTCCATATATGGGAGCCTTGTCCCTCTTATTCTTTGCTTCGTTTCCAGCTTACCTGTAACACCTAACATGACATAGGTGAATGTGAGTTGTGAGTAGTAGTTACCCTGGGGCGTGGGGAGGTGGCTCAGTATTACAGCACTTGCCCAGGGCTGGATCCCCACCACAGGGAAAAAATGTTTTGGTGAAAAGAAGCTATACTGTATTGTTTAGGGAATAATGACACAAAAATTCTGTACATGTTCAATACCAGCACAATTTTTTTTTTCTCAAATATTTTCTGTCTGTGGTTGGTTGAATCTGGGGATGCAAAACTTGTGGATATAGAAAACAAACTACATATACAAAGTGTACTTCTTGCCTGGTAAAATGACACACACCTGCAATCACAGCTACTGGGAAACAGAAGTTCAAGGCCAGATGGCCTGGTGATGCTCACCTGTAGCCCTAGTACAAGGGAGGCTGAGGCAGGAGGATTGCTGCAAGTTCAAGGCCAGCCCCTATCTCAAAAAAATGAAGAGGGAGCAGAAGAAGGGGAAGAGGAAGAAAAGGGAAAAGAGGAAGACAGGAAAAAGAGGAAGAGGAGGAGGAAGAAGAAAGAAGAACAAGGAGGAGGAAGGAAGAAGAAGAAGCCCAACTGGTCTACAGGGTGGATGGTCAGTGCTTCGGCCAGAACCACACTATCAAGCTGCTCACCTGCTCCTTGTTCAAGGTGGAGGTGAAGGTTAAGCCCACCATGCTGCAGGTCAAGAACATTTCCACTGGTGATGTGCTTGTCCCACTGAAGCTGAAGTGGAAAGAGCCTGATGGATGTGGGCACATGGGATACTGAAGGTGTGGCCAATTAAGAGCAGAGAACAACAGTCTGTCCCAGATAACCATGCGGGTCTCACTGTGGAGCCCAAGCTGGCCTCAAACTCACAGCGATCCTCAGCTATCCTCCTGCCTCAGCCTCCCAAGTGCTGGTGTTATAGGAGTATACCACCAAGCCTGGGCATTTCTGTGATTAACTGGGTCTTCAAAGGCATAGCTTTCCTTCCTCTAAAATCACTGTTCTTGTATAAATGAAATGGGCTCTGTTAACCTACTTCAAAGGGCAGCAGGTTCTTGTTTACTGCTCGGTAGACCCTGAGGTTTTTCTAGGCTTTCATTCATGATCCGGACTTTATAAGGGCTCTGGATCTTATCAACACACTTAGAGGATGTTACACTCCCTGAACTTAAAGTTTAAAACCACAAGCTTGTGTGGAATCTTACTGATAGTTAATGTTTTAAGAAAGGAAAAAATCATGTCATCTTGACTTTTCACTTAGCCCCCAGCCCCCTGTCGCTCCGACTGCTAATGACTAACTTTCTGCTTAACAGCTTGTGCTTGGTTGTTACACTGTATCAGCTAGGGAATAACGACGAGGTAAACACCTATTTTCTGTGTATTTTTGATCCCTAGTCAGATGTCCACGGATGCACATTGTCCACTGCTGCAGAGGGCCACACAGAGGGCAATCTGTACATTATGAGGCAGTATTTACAGCAAGGTAATATTGATTAAACAAAAGCATCAAATTGATAAAAGGCTAAAGAAGTAGAATTAGCTACATGAATGGTGAAGTAAGCTTGCCAAACACAGAAAAGGGAAGACTCACCTACATCGTTGCTGTAAAAACTGAATAGCCACGGGGCATGGTGGTGCACACCTGTAATCCCAGCACACAGGAGGGTGAGACAGGAGGATCACTGTGAGTTCGAGGCCAGCCTGAGCTACACAAGTGAGTTCAAGGCCAGCCTGCACTACATAGCGAGACCCTGACTCCAAAATGAAAACAAAAACAAAAAAAAAGTCCCCAAAACCCAAACTAAAAAAACTGAATAGCTTTTTCTTTCTGCATGAACAACCTGGAAGCCACAGTGCTGGGGCGCATCTGGTAATCTCAGCTCCTCTGTAGGCTGAGACAGGAGGATCACACGGTTGGGGTCAGCCTGAGCAATTTACTGAATCGTGTCTCAAAAATTTAAAAGACCTGGGCATGTAGTTCAGTGGTAGAGTGCTTGCCTAGCATGCAAGACCTACCCCCTCTCGCAGCACCACAACAAACACACAAACAAAACCATTTAAATTGTCTGCCCTCTAGATTTGTAGGGGAGTTCACGGAAGTTCACAAACACCACAGGCATAAGAACCTCCTCAGGAGTTTATTTAGATTGCCAGTGCTAGGGTCCACCTCCAGTTATTTTGGGAAAGTTAAATGGAGGGGCGAAAGGACATGGATTCTCAACATGCTTACCAGAAAATTGGTCCTAAGAAAGTTGGTGTGTGGGATGAACTTTGAGATCTGACACCTAATCCTTCCAGTCCTTAAAATTTAAGATTTCCTAGACATAGAGGGAGGGAGGGGGAAGACAAAGTAAAAGGAATTAAGATGTGTTTTGTGTATGTACCAATTCCCCACAATGACTGTAATCATTATATACTGTAAATATGTACTAATAAAAATTTTAAACATTTTCTAAAAAAGAAAACATTAGGGTTTCACAGCGCTCAGTATACTTAAAACAACCACAACAGTAATGTACAGAAATAATCTAGTCTCACATCCTTTGTGCCCTATTTGAACTATTTTCTTAAGTAATTCCATTTCCCATCAGAGATTGTTAAACAGGTAGAAAAATGGGACAAATGTATACTTCTTGCAGGAGGTAACAGTTATGTTATCATTTTGGTGAATGTTCTCAGAAAGGTATTTCTCCTGTCTTTTTATTTTTTAAAATTCTTTTGTACTGACTTTTCTACTTGTACTTTTTCCTCCTTCTGTACATCTTTACATGTTAAATACACCTCCAATTTATAAATACAGTGTGTGTATACACACACACACACACACACACACACACACATAAAGATATGTATTTTTCTTTTTTTTTGAGACAGGTTCCTTTTTCACCACAGCTTCACCAGCATTTGTTACTGTTTGATTTCCTAATGATTGCCATTCTTTCCAGAGAAAGACAGAATCTTAGGGTTATTTTAATTTACATTTCTCTAATAGCCAGAGATGTTGAACATTTTTTCATGTATCCGTTGGTTATTTGTATTTCTTCCTCTATAAAGTATTTCTCTAGACCATTTCTTCACTGGGTCTTTAAGGTGGTTTATTGTTTTTGAGTTCTTTGTGTGCTCTAGATATTAGTTCTCTGTCTGAGGAGTAACTAGTAAGCATTTTATTCCATTCTGTAGATTGTCTCTTCACTTTGCTGATTGATTCTTTTGCTGTGCTGAAACTTTTTAGCCTTGTATAATCCCATTTGTTGATTTTTACTGCTATTTCTTGTCCAATTGAAGTTCTGTTTAGAAAATCTTTTCCTACACTTGCTTTAAGTGTTTTACCTGTTTTATCTTCTAGTAGGTTTAATATTTCTGCTTTAATGTTTAGAACTTTGATTCATTTTTATTTTAATTTAGTACATGGTGAGAGATAAGGGTTCAGTTTTATACTTCTGCCAACAGGTAATCAATTTACCCAACACCACCTACTGAATAGGCTAGCTTTCTCCTAACATAAACTTTTGGCTCTTTTGTTAAGACCAAATAATTGGATTAGTTGTCTGGTAAGCTTTCTGTATCCTTGATTCTTCCATTGATTCCCATATCTGTTTGTCTTCCAGTACCATGCTGTTTTTATCACTCTTGCTTTGTAATATAGCTTAAAGTCAGGTACTACTATGCCTCCTGCTCTGCTGTTACTGCCCAAAATTACTTTTGCTATTCTGGGTCTCTTCTGGTTCCATCTAAATCTTAGGATTGATTTTTCTAGATCTGTAAAGTATACTGTTGGTATTTTCACTGGGACTGAACTGAATCTGTGTAACAATTTGGGAGTGTGCCCATTTGACAATATTGCTTCTGCCTATCCAGTATCAGGGGACAGCTTTCCATTTTCTGATGTCCTTTTTTATCTCCTTCAGGATACTGTAGTTTCTTTTAGAGCTCTTTCACTTCCTTGTTTTGGTTAATTCCTAGATATTTAATTTTTTCTTGAAGCTACTGTGAATGGTATTATTTTCATAATATCCTTCTCATCCAGCACATTGTTGTTATACACAAGTGCTAATGATTTTTGTGTGTTGATCTTGCATCCTGATACTTTCCTGAAGTTTGTTATTACTTTTAAGAGTTACTTGCACCGAGTCCTTTGGGTCATCTATGTAGAATATTATGTCATCTGCAAATAATGATAATTTGAGTTCTTCCTTTCCCATATGTGTCCCTTTTATTTCTTTCTCTTGCTTAATTGCTTTGACTAGTGTTTGAAGTACTATGTCGAATAGGAGAGGTGATAGTGAACATCCTTGACTTGTTTCTGGTTTTAGGGGGAATGCTTTTAGTTTTTCCTCATTTAGCATGATGCTGGCTATTTGTTTGTTATATGTAGCCTTTATCATTCTATACCTGTCTTGTTCCAGTTTTTATCATGAAGGGGTGTGTTGGATTTTGTCAAAACCCTCTTCTGCATCTGTTGATATGCTCATATGGTTTTCTGCTTTGCTCCTATTTATGTAACACATTTATTTACTTATATATGTTGAGTCATCCTTGCTGATCTTGGTTTTTGTATAGGTGTTTAAAGTATGGTAGTAGATTCTAAAGGTTAGTAACCTAAGTGTAATGAAATTGGAGATGGTTATTTGGGTTAAGGACACTACCAGCTAAAGAGAGGTTCCACACTGTTTCATCCCTGGAGCCCTCCATACTCCAGTTTTGCGGCAGACTTCACTGCTTCCTTGACCTCTTTGCTGTGCTCCTAGAGCTGCCCTGTGTCTATTGTGGCCTCCTGTTTTAGAGAGCAGTGGAAGGACTTTGAGGGTAGAGATCTTTTTAGTTAGCGTCTGCTTTTCAGCGATGTACTCTGGGCATGGCTAACTATGGGCTTTTGCCTCTGTCCCAGTGAGACAGACAAGTGCCTGACTCTCTTTTCTTCGCTGTGCCAGCTGGAGGGGGTGAGGTAGCCCGGCCGGCAGTCGTGTACCCTTCCTTCTTGCTTCCCGTTGCTCTCTCTCACACTCCAATGGGCTTGAATAGTTCTCCTCATTATCCTCCCTGGCTATGTAGAGGTGTCCTCCTTGTTTTCGTGTCCACCATTCACAGCAGGCCTTCCAGAAGATCCCTGGGTCCATCCCTCAGCCCCAGAGAAATAGGCCTGCCGGCTGGTACATAAATATTCTTTGGGTTTTAGCTCAGTAGGGCTCCCACCTGTGTATCCCTCTCCCCCACGCTGCAACATAATCCCTGTTACACTAAAGACTCGTTTTGTTGTTCCTGGAAATCTGTTTGTGATTTATTCCTTGGGTAGTGTGGGCTTAACAAGTACTGTAAGTCCACTTAGGGTTTATATTCTTGGTAGTCTGGACAGTGAATAAACACTCAGATGTTAGCACCAAAGATCCCCCATACTAGCAGCTAACAAAGGTCAGCAGCAGAGACCTGTGACCTGTATTGTCCAGCACAAGCTGGCATCAGACAGTGATGGCCAGCAGTGGCGGTGGCCAGCAGCAGAGCTGTACTTTGCTAATTCATGATTTCCATCTGAATCAAGCAAAAGAACCTTAGAATGATTGCTAACCAAGATCCAACCACTGCCATTAACTTGGGGAGGGTAGGGTGTGGTGTAAGTGGCCCAGGGCCCCATTCTCTAGAAATGGACTGTAGTGTTGTTGATGACACGAATATAAGCCAGATATGAATATACAGTAAAAAGCAATTAATATGAACAAGTCTGCCACTCTGGTAATAGCAGCAAATCAGCAAAAAAATAGAGTCAGACATGAACTGGATATCATCTCCTGTGTCATGCTTAGCCACAGAGAAGAAATTTTTTTTTTTTTTTTTTTTTGGCTTTTTGCTACAGAGTCTTGCTATGCAGTTCAGGCCCGCCTTGAGCTCACTTTGTAGCCCAGGCTGGTCTCGAACTCACAGCGATCCTCCTGCCTCAGCCGCCTGAGTGCTGGGATTACAGGTGTGCACCACCATGCCCGGCTCCTCCTTGTTTCTGAGTGAGTGGCTCCCTTCTAGGGTCGATGGTTTTGGAACCTACCAGATGGGGAGGGGCAGTGAGTCTCCCCAGTGCCTGTGTCTTTCTCGGCTCAGGGTTTGTGTGTGTGGTCAGTCAGCCTGGCCTTTCCTGCAGGGCGTTGTTGGTAAATGATGTTAGCCCTAGGGTTGTAGGCATTCCGCAGCTCCCAGTTTCTGTGTTCCTCGGTGCACCCCAAGTCTCAGCTTTCTCTGCTTAGCGTTATGGGCCTTGTGAAGGCCCACCCCCCTCCAGACCCCCCTCTGTTCTTATACTGTGGGGTGAACCTATGGCACGTGTGCTGCTGTAGGCAGTTTGTTATCACTGAAAGACTGGGCATCACTGCCCTAGGCTGTGGCAACCATCCAAGCCAGGGCACATCCCTGCTCACGTGGGTAGATGGGAGAGCAAACAGACCGCTGTGTCTGTGCTGGCTGTGGGCAGTGGGGCATGGGTTCAAGAAGATGGCTGGGCTTCCGTGGGAGCCCTAACACCTACTGTAACTGTATTCGGAAACGAGACCTGGAAGTGGTAATTGGGGTTCAGTGAGGTCATAGGGTGGGCTAATAGGATTAGTGACCTTACGAGAGGAGATACAGAAGAGCCGGCTTTCCTGTGCTCTCCCTGCACACGTACTGAGGAAGGGCCACGTGAGGACCTGAGTGAGAAGACCACCATCTGCAAGCCAGGCGGAAACCCTTAACCAGAAAGCAAGCCTGCCAGCACGTTGGTCTGGGGCTTCTCGGCTTCTCGAACGGTCAGAAGTAAGTGTCTTCTGTTTTGCCAGTGTGGTCTGTGGCAGCTTGGGCAAACTAGGAGAGATGTTTGAGTGGGGGAGGGCAGTGTGTCTCCCCACACTTTGGGCTGCTGAGGAAATGTTCCTAGGCAAAGACTTAATGCTGGCAGCTGAAACGGACTCCATTCCATTCCACAGTTCTTTGGGAGCTTTTGCATTGTCTTTGGCAGTGTGTCTGTTCCTTCCCAATGTGGTGGATGAAGCTTGGAAAGCCTTTGTAAGACTGGTTGAAGATGTGGCTGAGTGTTTGAATGGATCTCTGCAAGGGCTTCTATCTTCCATGCTGACTCAGTGTGGCTCCAGCTCCTCTGTACCACAGGGACTAGAGTTAGGAGAGGGGTATAAAAATGTGTGTAAGGAATCAGCCTACAGCCGGGCGTGGTGGCGCACACCTGTAATCCCAGAACTCGAGAGGCTGAGGCAGGAGGATCGTTGCGAGTTCGAGGCCAGCCTGAGCTACAAAGTGAGCTCAGTGCCCCACTGAACTGTATAGTGAGACCCTGTCTCAAAAAGACAAAAAAAAAAAAAAATCAACCTACATTTAGAAATACATA
Source organism: Dinomys branickii (assembly GCA_004027595.1). NCBI lineage: Eukaryota > Metazoa > Chordata > Mammalia > Rodentia > Dinomyidae > Dinomys > Dinomys branickii. The sequence continues at coordinate 6,451 of PVLD010018138.1, read as the reverse complement.
GTGATGCATAAAAAGTCTATTTATGCCAGGTGTGGTGGTGCATGCCTCAGCACTCAGAAGGCCAAGGTAGGAAGATTGCCACAAGTTTGAGGCCAGCCTGGGCTACAAAGTGAGTTCAAAGCCAAAATAAACTACATAAGCAGACCCTGTCTCAAAAAAAAAGTTATGTTTATAACAGTAATCTATGCTCATTATGGAAAAATTGAAAAATTAGGTATGAAGAAGAAAACCGAAATTAGCAGTGATGTTATTGCCTAGATATATTTTCTTTCAACCTGTGTATTTTCACATAGAATTGGAATATGCCGTGTATATTGCATTTATATATCCCCTTTTTATTTAATATTGTGTATCACTGACATGAAAATGAAAATGTTAGTGACGTTTTAATGTATATATGCATTTTTTTTACCCAAGTGCACCAATCTATTAATGTAAAGATGAGAAGGATGCAGAGAAGGGCTGATTTCCTTACATTCCGCACATCTTGGCTGTGATGGCCGGATACTAAGGTGGGCTACTAGAGAAAGTGTGGAGTCTTTTTTTCCCTCAAGAACTTGAGAGCAGAAGAGTTCCATCCAGCCAGGGCAGCTTTGACCACTGCTGAAACAGAGGGTCAGTGCCGCTGTAAACAATACCACAGTCGCTGGGGTCGGATCTAGACAAAACCCTGATACACACTCTGTAAAGGAGGAAGGATTTGTGTCAGCTCAGGGATTCTGAGGGCTCGGGCCGTGGTCAGCTGGCTCCAAGGCAGAGCTGTCAGGACAGAAGGGCCTGGCCGGGGGAGCTGCGCAGCTCAGGCAGCCACAGAGCAGAGCAACAAAAAGGAGACCAAGAGCAAGGGACCAGGGACCAGATGTATTTCCTAAGACTACGCCTTCCGGACCCACCCAGACACACCCGGAAGTGTGCTCTCCTAACCTCCTCAGCATCTGTCAAGCCAATCACACTGACACTCAGGATTCACGATTACACAGTGTTGGGAGGACACCTACCTGCAGGCAGATCCACTTCTCTTCCCTGAGGATATTCGGCTGTGAAGTCCAACTGTTTCCAGCGCGTGGAAGGAAAACTGAGGCCTAGAGAGGCCACACAGAGAGGAGAATTGAGGCCCAGCCCCTGGTGCTGTCCCATCCCCTTTCTGAGACAAGGTCTCTCTATGTACCTCAGGCTGGCCTTGAGCTTGCATCAATCCTCCTGTTTCTCTTTCTTTTTCTTTGTTTGGTCTTTTTGAGACAGGGTCTCACTACGCAGTTCAGGGTGGCCTTGAGCTCACTTTGTAGCCCAGGCTGCTCTCGAACTCACAACGATCCTCCTGCCTCAGCCTCGTGAGTGCTGGGATTACAGGTGTGCACCCAGCTCTTTCTTTTTTATTATGATAAAGATTGTTTTAAAGACATATAACAAAGTATAACAAAATAAGACAAATGCTTTATACTTACCTTTCAACTTGAGAAGTGAAATACAAATGAAACTTCCTGAGTTTCCCTTCTCACATACTGACCTTCTTCCAGCTTCTCCCGCAAGAGGTGGTCATTGCCCTGAACTTGTTGGTCTTTGTGCCAGCAAAGAGATTTTTATGTCATATATATATATATATATATGTTTTTTTTTGCATATTTAGAGCTTTTTATACTTGTCTTTCATTGGGGCTTGCCTACAATTATCTGTTCCTCACTGCACATTTTTGTTTAATTTACCAGATTTTAATATCTAGATTTTTCTATACTTTGAATATTTTATAATATATGTACCCATTCTCAGGGTTTTGAATGTTTAGGCCATTTCCACCACTACACATAGCTGTGAATATTCTTGTGTGGGAATGCTGCTGGAATTCTTGGCTTAGCCCATCACCTGCAGTACGTTGGGCCTGCCTGGATTTGTGCAGTTCCCTGCTGCTCACCACACAGCACACCCTACTGCTGGTGAAGTTTTGGTGTGCCGTCATGGAGAGGGTGGAAGGGAAACAGCCACAGTGGAATAGACAGAATAGACAAGTTGTGCCAGTGCAGCCTGGCAGGTGGACATACATGCAGCAAATCTCCTTTCAGGACTGGTGAAAAGCAGTTTAAACCCTCTGACTCCACCCTTGATCAGTTAAGGAGCTCCTCCCCTCAAGAATACCTGAGGTCTCTAAGAGATACAAGGTCGTACACCCAAACATTCACTTGCTGAAAACAGATTAAGACTAGCTCGATCTTTTTTCATCATTAAGTGAGAAACACCATATGTCAGTGATGGCAAAGCTTTTAGAGCTTTCAGTAATAAAAGCAGCCCACCGAGGCACTCTTGCCATAGTTTACCACACTGCCATAGATGTTAAAGTTCTTCTGAAACATTAACTAATTGCCTGCCTGTGAACATTTCATTTCCACCCTCTGACTTTTTTTTAATAACAATTTTGGGCAGAGTGCTCTTGAAGACTCCACCCAGCTCGGTCAGAGTCATATTTACTCATTTGCAGCTCTACCCTCTCTGCTTTTAGGGAGTTCAGAAACCGTTTAACATTTCTCCTTCCAATTTGGTCAGTTGTAGCAAATGCTAAGATTACTACCATGATTTTAATTTTTAAAGAAAGATAATTGAACACTGCTATCTTGACCCAGTTACAAAGGTGCTTCCCTTTTATAATGGCCTTCACCCTTATAAGAATCAAGCTTATTAGTCAAACATCAACTACAAAAAGTTGCCCAGATTGGCTGTATTTTACTATTACACAGATACATAGCCATTCCCTTTGTGTTTTACTATCAAATCTTAAAATTTTCAGCAATGCAAACATGTAAGTAGCAAATCCTGCCTTAAGGGCAGTGAAATGTATTGAGTCAGGCGTGGTGGCACACACCTGTAATCCCAGCACTCAGGAGGCTGAGGCAGGAGGATAGTTGTGAGTTCAAGACCAGCCTGGGTTACAGTGAGCTCAAGTCAGCCTGAACTGCATAGTGAGACCCTGTCTCCAAAAGACAAAAAAAAAAAAAAAAAAGTATTGAAATGATCACAGAGTATATACTGAGGAGCCAAAATGAACCGTTTCATAGTTTATTGAAAGATCTACACTGTATGAATTAAATAATTTTAAAGTTTTATTAAATTTTTACTTTGACTTTAAATTTAGTGATATTTCAAACAATGTCAATCGTGTGATACATTTTTACACAAAAATCATCTACAAATAATGTTTGCTTGCCTTTCATGGTTACCTCTAGTTATGACATGTATGTGGGCCTGAACTACATTCCTTGATCTGTAAAGTGCTCATGTCTGTGTTTTCCATGTTCAAATGAGAAAGCTGAGAGATAAAGACATTGAATTGCTTCCTCAGAACGAGGAGATGATGAAATTTTAGGCTCTCAGAATGTATACCTCAAATTCTGAAATGCTCTGCTTCATTTATTATATTTCCTGCAAGTGTATATTTGTGTGTGTGTGTGTGTTTAAATTCCTTCCTTTTTAGAATTCTGACTTGTGTAGTTCAAGAGTGGGAAAGGAAACATGTGAATTTAGATGGACTGGTTTACTTTCTGGAGCACAGGAGAAGCTCCGGCCCCCTCCTTCCTGCTGCTGGTCAGAGCTGCTTCGCTTGGGGCAGGGCGGCCCAGCACGGCCTTCTCTTTTGGACCTGACATTGTAGGGAAGAAATGAAAGAAGTTCGCAGTCTCTAACAGCAGGTTTCCTTCCTCAGTGTATAACAGTCTCTCCAAATCCCGTAGAAAGCATAGTTAGGAACACTGTGTATGTGACTATGTTTAATTATTTTCATGGTGGAGATTTATAATTTGTTCTTAATTTGCAGCTTTTTTCAAGGAGCAAACCTCCAAGGGGCCTGTATGTTTATGGCGACGTTGGTAAGTGTTACAGTAAGTTTGGGGTGGCTATCGTAAAGCGTTCCAGTTTTACTTGGGGGGGGCGCTTCTGTTTCCATCTGCTAATCCACTACGACAGGGGGGCGGGGTGAGACTGGGTGAAGCAGGGGGAGAGGGCATGGGAGGGAAGGGCAGCGCTTTCAGCCTCCGCTTTGCTTTTCACAAGCCAGGGCCATAATTTTAGGCAGAATTGGGTACCGTGTTAGGGTGCAAACAGTATATAATGCACACGGTGAGCTGATCTCAGGGAGGGAAATCATGTATACATAGGTTATTAGACAAAGCAGGATCCTTCTACCTAGGGCTTTCTGACCTAGCTTAATAATTTAGAAAAAAAGGGGCTGGGGATATAGCTCAGTGGAATAAGCGCCTGCCTAGCAAGCGCACGGCCCTGAGTTCGATCCCCAGTACGGCCAAAAAAAAAAATAATAATAATAATTTAGAAAAAAAGTTCATATTTAATGTTTTTTCATTGAAATGAAAACCTCAACTGTATTGTAATGACCTATAGTTTGTGCATTGTTTTCATTTTCTTATGAGTACACGTCCGCAGCGCAGAATGACCACATTTATCTAGGGGAGCGCAGCACACATCTTAGTTCTCTTTTGTCCCCCTTCCCTCTCATTGCTCACCTCAGTTCTTATTTCTCTTCTCATTTGAAAAAGCTCTATTTCTGTTTTTTTTTAATTCTCTCTTTTTAGTCCCTTTTTCCTTCCTTCTCTCCCCCAACATCTCTTGTTGCCCTTCACATTTGACAAAGATCTCCTTACATTCTATTATCAATCCTTTATTTTCCTCTTTATGTCATGGGTGTCTCATGTAAGAGAAAACATGCACCATTTAAACTTGTGTGCCTGACTTATTTCACTGAACATTATGGTCTCAAGGTGCATCCATTTGACTACAGATGCCTCAAGTTTCTCTTTCTTCATGGCAAAGTAATATTCTATCGTCTATACTGCCACATGTTCTTTATCCATTCCTCTTTTGATGAGCATAAAGATGATTTCCAAGCTGTTATGAATTATACTGCTGTGAACATGGATGTCCATGTACCACTATAACAGGGTGACTATAGTTCTTTTGGGAAGATTCCTAGAAGGGGAGTAGCTGGGTTGAATGGACTTTTTATTTTTAGGTTTTTGACACATCTCCCTGCTGATCTCCATAAATGGTATTGTTAGCGTACATTCCCACCTGTAATTTAGAAGAGTTCCTTTCTCTCCATAGCCTAGCCAACATTTGTTGTTATTTGATATCTTAATGATAGCCATGCTTTCTGGAGTAAAATAGAGTATCAGTGTTGTTTGAATTTGTATCCCTCTAATGGCCAGGGATGTCAAACACTTTCTCATGTATTTATTGGCTGTCTGTTCTTCTGAAACGTGTCTATTCATTGCAGTGGCCCATTTTTTATTGGCTCTTTCATTTGGGGTATCTAATTTCTTTGAGTTCTTTATGTATTCTAGATGTTAGTCTTTTGTCTGAGGAATAGCTGGCAAATTTTTTTCCCTATTCTGTAGATTGTCTCTTCACTCTGTTGTTTGTTTCCTTTGATATGCAGAAGGTTTTGAATTTGATATGACACCATATGTTGATTCTTGGTATTATTTCTTGTGCCATTGGGGTTCTGTTTGGAAAATCCTTGCCTATACCTCTGTGTTCAAGTGTTTTACTTTTTTGTTTTACTGAGACAGGGTATTGCCATGCAACCCAGGTTGGCCTGTAACTCTCAGGCAGTCATTCTACTGCAACCTCCCAAGGGCTGGGATTATAGGTGTGTCCTGGTTACTTTTCTCTCCTTGCTGAGACAAAATACCCAACACCCAAAATTAAAGGCAGAAAGGCTTATTTAGCTCACAGTTTGTAGAGGCTTCAGTCCATAATAGGCTGGCTCCAAGGCAGAGTGTCTTGGCAGAGGGGCCTCCCAGAGGAGAAACAGTTCATGGTGGCAGAAGACAGCAAAAGCAAGCAATGGAAGGGAGAGACAAGCCTCTCCTGTCCCTTATATTGTATCCAGTCTACTGGGATTAGGGCAGTGCCAATCCAGGCAGTGGTCTGATCCAGCAGTCACCGACCCTTCATCCCAGCATTGCACATACTCTAGATTCAGCTATGTCCAAAAAAACCCTGTGACTGCATGAGGCTTGGCGGTGGCATCTAGACACAAAAGCTTAACGAGATGGATGCCTCATGCCTGCCTAATTTATCTTCCAGCAGATTGTTTCTGTTTTAACATTTACATCTTCAATCAATTTTGATTTTAATTCAATGCATGGTGAGATATATGGGTCTAGACTCAATCTTCTGCATGTGGGTATCTAATTTTCCCAGCACCATTTATTAAAGAGGCAATCTTTTCTTTTTTTGTTGTTTTTTTTGTTTTTTTAAATTTTATTTTAAAGACAAAAGAATGGAGACATATGAACCAGAAAAGCCATAAACAATATAGAAAATACAAAGTTATACAGAATATAGTAGGGAATTAGAACTGGATGTTGTATTACATAGTTATCTTCACATTAGTTAACACAAAAACATTAAAGGAAATACCAAATTATAGATAAGATAGTAGGGAATT